>JAVSBU010060937.1:0-13930 GCA_033118015.1 Loricariichthys derbyi
CCATGTTCTATAAAATTGTTTTTAAATAATAACTTTCTCTGTTTTTTATACACTCTTATTTTCTCCAATTTAATACATTTTATCCTAATTTAGTTCATTGATTGTCTTTACTTTCATTTATTTATTTATTTATTTGCTTTTACTCCACTGATAAAGCTTTTATTCTTCTGTAATTCCATTTAATTTAATTCTTATCTAATCATCTTTTTATAGGTTATTTCATATTTGCATTATAGATTCATTTATTCAGTCTGACTTTAATATCAGCTTGGTTACATCATAAATAATAATAATAATAATCTCCCAAAATATATTCCGAAAATTAACCAAATGTTGATTAAAGTGCTATAGTTATAACTAACTAACTAAATAAAAGGAGCCGCTCAGGATCAAAGGCCGGGCCGCTTTAGGTCCCTCGTGCACTAATGACCCATAAGAGCAGATTCGGACCGAACTTACTGTCGATATCCTCGATCAGACTGGCGGTTCCAGGCATGTAATTCATCTTTATTACATTGGCTGATTTGTTTAAAGTCCAAACCCAGAAACCTACGAACCATTTGAACCGTGCAGACGCTTCTTAGATCCGCAGGAAGTGACGCAGTGCCAACCTTTAAAGAGCAGGGCTGTGTTCCAAATCACACCTTCATCCCTACACCCTCTAAAGTGCTCAGATCTCAGAGGCAGTAACGGAGTACAGTATAGAGACGTCTTAACTGTACTTTTTAGGTATTTTAGCTATCTGTTCTTTGCTTGATTATTGATTCTTTTTACCTTTATTTCACTTCAAAGGAAAATGTGTACTTTTACTCTCTACAATTTTTGCTTTAGCTAGTATTTCTATTTATCTATCTCTTTTACCTATTTATTTATTTCCTTTTCTTTTTTATTTAATTCTAATAGGGCGCCTAATAAAGCACCAAACAGAATTTAGATCTTGTAATCAGAAGGTTCCATCTCTTCACCACACTACACAATTTTGAAAGGGCTCTTGAGGAGCAGTTACGCCTCGACAAGAATTTATATGATACATCTACAAGAGACGACTCAAAATTTCAAATAACGTCGTTTGTTTGAATTTATGCAGATGATTCCTGTAGTTGTGGTACAAACTGTTCCATAATCTCAGTGTCACGGATCTGGGAACTTGGTAGAGACCAACAGCCAGGATGCCACACCCGCAAAGAGTCCATGCAGAAGATCCAGGCCATTTTGGACCGCCTGGAGCACAAGGCCTTCTAGGGCGAATCTCACTCCTTTATCCTCTTCCCAAATCCTGCCGTGGTCTTCTGGGTGGCGCTCTGGCTTTAGAAACCAGGTTCTAAATGTTTTTTTTATACTTATATCCTTTTTTTTTTTAGTAGTGCAGTGGTTAGTGCTGCTGCCCCACGTCTCTGAGATCCCCGGTTCGATCCCAGGCTCTGCCTGTGTGGAGTTTGTTGTGGAGCATGTTCTCCCCATATCTGCATGGGTTTTCTCTGGGTACTCTGGTATCCTCCCATGTTCCAAAAACATATGTGTTAGTTAGTTGGTGTTTCCAAACTTCCCTTAATGTGTGTGTTGGAGTGGCCCTCTGTCTAGGGTTGTTCTTGCCTTGCTCCTTGTGTTGCTGGTTAGGAATTGGCTTTACCGCAATCATGACTAGGATAAAGCAGATAAGACAAGTAATTTTACTTAAGTAAATAGACTCGTGTACTTTAGCCACCTCTATTTGAAACGTGCCTCACTAGTGACCTACGTATAGACCCAGCTCTGACGCGTAGCTGCTGCGCATGCGCGTTATAGTGGACTCGATGGATGTAACACAAATGATACTAATAAGATAAATAAATAAAATATCATGAAAAAGGATTTTAATATAAGATGAAAAAAACACATATACTGCATTTGCTTTTATTTTCTTTAACCGTACGAGTCTCTGTCAAAGTGCTAAATGATTGGAAATTCATTCAGTTTAAATCAGCTCAATAAGGAAACATTTTTGTTAACGTTTAAAAAAAAACATTTTTTCAGTTAATATTTTTAGTTTGTGTTAATCCTGTGAGAAAGACTTCTCACTTTCCACACCTGCATTCCGTAAAGTAACGCCTTCTCCACTCGGGTTCCTCGCATCCTATTGGTTAAAAGCTTTATTACTAGCCAATCGTTGTTCGATAGGCGGGCTTAGTCGGAATACGGGTAGGAAAGATAAGGCTGGTCGGCTTATGATTCAGCTTCATGGCTCCCGCATTAGCGAAAGCGCTCACGTTTTAAAGCGTACTCGTGGCTTTCTGTTATTTCAGACTTTAAACTCCGAAAGCCTGGAAATCTCGGGATGGTGAGTCTTTAAATTAAACCATTAATTCAGAAGGAAGGGGATAAATTAGCCTGTAAACTAATCTCGGATTAGCTAGCGGCTACGTGCTTGCTAACTTCCTTAAGATTAGCAGAGACCGGTCACTATAGCAACACGCTTCGTGTTTATTAACTGAACCCGGTGTTTGGGCTTAAATTTAGATTATTTAGAGGTGGATTTTAACCGAAATGTCCAGTTTAGTTTTTGTTAACACGTCTGTTCTTAAGGTGTGAATAGTTGGGCTGCGTCCTGAACCGCATAAGTAAATATTGTGTATAAAGTGTATTAAGGTAGAGCTTAGCTTCATTAGCCTTTAACTCAGGTTTATATAAATCATTAAATCCCACCTAGACTCTGAACTCTCGCCATGTACACTGTGTGCCAGGAGAACGTTAACTGCCTTACTGTGCCAACTATAAAGTTTGGTGGGGCAGGAGATTTCAGCTTTTGGCTTCCACGAGGGGAAATCTTACTGCTTCAGCTAACCTGACATTTTGGACCCATCGTTCTCATTAATTAGGTGGGATCAGTTTGGGGAAAAACCTTCTGACCCAGTGCACGCTGTCTGATGAATTTACACAGAACGAAATGTTGTCGTAAGCCCTCCCAGAATAGTGGAAGCTGCACGTATGGATTTAGAATCGTAAAACCTTCCGTCCAGTTAACGTACGTTAAAAAAACAGCCAAATATTCCAAGGCCGACGTCTCTGTTTTTAACAGGAATCGACCCCGTATTGTGGCTATCCTCCCAACTACTGGTACCCTCCCCCTCCTCCGGCAGGGCCGTACGCTAACGCCTACCCACCTGGCACCGAAATAAACGGACCGGTGCCGTACAATCCGCAGGTATGTATGATCCAAGACACAGCATGATCCGAGTGTATCAGCCCGGCAGATGTAAAGCCCCATGACTTTCGCTCTGTTCCAGGCGATGCCCTATCCTAATGGAATATATAACCCGGGGCAGTACCCGCCGGGCGTCCTTCATCCTTCCAACCCCTTCTACTGCAGAGAGCAGCTTCCAGCCAGACAGCCGGCGTATCACGGTCAGGACCGAGCCACGGCGGCAGCGTCCCCTCAGCCCCATTACTCTGTAGCACACTGCCAGGCGGTACGGACCTGCTTTTACTATATATGTGTTTTGTTTTATTGATCCCAGAGTGCTAATGCTGCTGCATAAGCTCCGCCTTCACCTTAACGACATGGCGCCTGCTGGTTAGGGGTGGGCCAAAAACAAAAACACGCCGATATCATGATTAACGATAATCTGATGATATTTTGCTTTCTTCAGGAATGTGATTGTTAAAGTTAGAGGTCGATCAATACCAGGTTTTTATGGCCAGTGCCGATTTGAGTGCAGGGTGACTGATGGGTGACCTATAATTCCTATATTACAGTTTTGTATTATTTTATTCCTTATTATTTATTGCAAATGATAAACATGTTAATAATGGAAAAAATCAGTGAACATTTATTTAAGTTTTAAATCATAAAGCTCTGTTTCATGATTAAAAAAAAACGTTGCTTAACAGATAAAAGCATCTTTTTGTTTATAGGTGGAAATAAAAATGTGTGAATACTCGCCAGAAATATAATGTTAAAGCAATGCACATGGTAATGACCTCTCTCTGTTTCCAATTCCAGCCCCGTTACGAGCAGCAAGTTACTGGTAACGATAATCTCAGAATGGTGTTAATTGGCCTGATTAATCTAAGGTTAATAGGATGTTGTTTTTGTATTTTACCTATTTTGCTGATTAGTTGAGAATCATAAAACCAATTAATTTTCCTCCAAAGAAAATCAAAAAATCAAAAAATCGTCTTATTTAAGCTCCTCTTTATTTTCCCAACAACAAACTGTACATCATAACACGGCTTAAATTTAAACGTTCCTTATTTGTTAGAGGCGGGGCTCCAAAATAAATCCACATTTTTGTTAGAAGGCCATAGAATTTGATTTGTTTGGTCAAAACTCTTTATTTATTTATTTATTTTACAAACCATCTCTGACTCTGCTGCAGTTGAGGGGGTGGGCTGTTAAAGTAGGGGGGAGGTGTTAAATCGAGAGGCAGATTGCTGAATTGAGCAGTAATAGTTAAATGGGAGGGCGGGTCATTAGAGGGGGGCGGGTCCCCTCTTATTTATTCTAAATCCCTGATTTATTCTAAATATTTTATTCTAAATTGCTAAATCGAGGGGGCAGGTCGTTAGGTTATAGTTAAATTGATGGGGCAGATCGTTAAATTGAGGTCACGGGTCTTTAAACGAGAACCATCTCACACACAGTTAAAGCAAAAGTTGTTGTATTATCGTAGAAAACGTTCCATCCATGGCTGCTTTTCTATTCTCAGGCTCCTGGTTACCCACCCACCTCGTACCCCACCTACGGAGATGGGTGCCCTCCTAATCCCAACTTCCCTCCACAGCAGCCCGTTCCATCCTGCCCCCAGCCTGAACCCTGGGCTCACTCTGGACCGTACGGTCCTCAAGGGCACTATGCCAACCATGCGCGCCCTCCGCCCTGGCAGGGGCCCGCTCCTCCACCGTACGAGCACATCAAACACAAGGTAAAGCCGCTGTCATTCTCCGTATGACTGCCTGAAACTGACCCGCTAAACTAATAACGCACTAACTCTCCTCAGGAACCTCCGTATCCTGGCCACTCTCACCTGAACCCCCGAAACCCCGCCTCAGGGACGCCGAGTCCACACCTCAAGCCGGCCGAATTTAGCGCCCCTCCCCAGATCTACAGCAGGACGTCCTCCGGAGATGGGACCCAGCCCAGACCCGAGCCTCCGCCTCCAGGTGATAACCCCAGTCTGGCTCAGGTGCATCAGGTCCTGGCCCGAGTCCAGCTCCTGCAGGAGGACGTGGACGAGTTTGTGGGCAAAAAGACGGACAAGAGCTACCGGTGCCTGGAGGAGCTGCTCACCAAAGAACTATTGGTACTGGACTCAGTGGAGACCAACGGCCAGGATGCTGTGCGCGCGGCCCGCAAAGAGGCCGTGCAAAAGATCCAGGCCATCTTGGACCGCCTGGAGCGCAAGGCCTTCTAGAGCAGATCTCACATCGTTATTCTCTACCCGGATCCTGCCGTGGTCCTCTGGGTGGAGCTCTGGGTTGGCACTTTCGTTTACGTTTTCCCCACACTAGCAGCTTGAGAAGCAAAGATTTGAGATGCAATAAATCCACAGGTTCAGTGTTGTAGAGAGACAGAACGAACGCTTGCTAGGCTGAACTTTATCTTGAGCGTTTTGGGTAGATTGCAGACAGGGGCAATGAGTCCGGTGCAAAAATGGACTGAGCCGGAGCTTCTGTGGAACAGGACGGAGGGGGATCCGGTGCAGAAAGAGGTGGCAGAAAAGGGCCATGGGTCTTTTGTAGAAAGGGACCAAGAATGGGTTCCTAAAAGGGGCTTTGAGTCTAGCACGGAAAAGAGACTTTTTTTTTTTCTATGGAAAGGGGCCATGGGTGTAGAAAGGGACTGAGGGGGCCTCTCCTGTGGATCCTGATTGTCCTATCCCCTGGCTCATCACATGTCTGCATAAGCAATATCTACGTTGCATAAACTCTGCAAGCCGCTGTCCTCTTTGGCCTCCCACACACTTTGAGCTTGATACGAATGTAAAATAGGGACGCAATCAGGAGAAAAAAATGACTGTGCACAGAAATGTATTTTCCTTTATTGGTTCACACCCAGAGAGACCCAAGGGACCAAGGACCTTTATGGAGCTCCGGTGTTGGGTCTACATCACACATGACCCGATCTTCATTTTGAGGCTCAAAAATGGCATCAGGTCTACATGCATAATGCAAACCGTCCTCATTCAGGAGACTTTACCCTCACGGGACACTTTGTTTGTTTTTGCAAACAGACGTTGAGAGTTTTGTCCTTGGTAACGAGGACTTGTGCGTCGAGTGTTTACGCCAACTCTCGTCTTCCTAAAGGACGAATGGTGCCACATTATCGGCGGGTGCTTTTCATATTTGATATAAAAAACAAAAAACAAAAAAACATGACAATGTGAGCTCTCGCTCTGCATGATTCTGTCTCTCTTGGTGTAAAATCCTAAAACTACAAACTGTACATCTTTAAACAGAACGACTATATTTGTATAACTTGTACATAGAGACCATAAGAACCAATCATGGGTCCAAACCGCACTTGCATGGTTTTAAAATGAGACAAGGTCCCCGCAATAAACAGAGAAGTCCTCATACTGTCTGTCACTTTTTTTTGGGATCATTGATCCAGATTTTTCAGTTTGACTCGCTTTCTCCAGTCAGAGCCACCATTAACAGGAGTGTTAAACCCAAATAGAGAGGTGCATTTCCTGCAGAAAATGTGAGTGTGATTGCCACGATGCAAGCGCCGGGTCAGGGTGCTCCCCGGTCCATGCATGCCGATTTTTCATGTTTCTAGCTCAAAAAGGGTCAGAGTTATGGCCGTCGGAAGTCAATGGGAAATTTTTCTCGCGTTTTCGTACATAGCGAGTGAATGCGATGTGTGAATTCTTAGAGGTGTACAAGCACCCGTGTCCCAAAAAATTCTGTATGTTTCGGCATTGGTCGCGTGTCGATATCTCGAAAATTGCGGCCGAGATTATGCGTCAAAAAACGGCCAAATACCATTTTGCTCAATGGGTTTCCTATGGCTGGAAATTGTGGGCATGGTAAAAAGTGACTGGAGTGTTCGATCATGCCATGACTTCAGTTGTCGGGTCAGGGTGCCCCACGGTCCATGCATGCTGAATTTGATGTTTCTAGCTCAAAAATTGTCAGAGTTAAGGCTGTGTGTCACGTTTTCGCGCATAGCGCACGAATGCGACATGCGATTTTTTTTGTATACAAGCAACCGTCTCCCGAGAATTCTGCAAGTTTCGGTGTTTGTGTCGTGTCGATATCTCGAAAACTGCGTGCGAAATTACGCGTCAAAAATGGCTGAATAATAATAATAAGAAGAAGATAGATGACCTTCAGATAACAATAGTGTGATTGCCATAGGCAGTCATACTAATTACCTGGCAACCCAGTGTCACATTACAGTCGATGTGTGACGGTCTTCATGCTGGACCTTTTTTGGTATCCATTGTTTGTTTCAAATCAAATAGAATGGAAAGTTCTACCTTTACTCGTACTTCGCTCCCAATTTTACGATATTTTGACTTCAAAGTGGGTGTCTAATTATAAATGTAAATTCACATTTGGTAACAGTTTATGATTTTCCAATTTTCCCTGGTGAGAGATAAGCAGTAACGACACTCTGCCTCTCTCTCTCTCTCTCTCTCTGTATCTCTCTCTCTCTCTCTCTCTCTCTCTCTCTCTCTCTCTCTCTCTTGCTCGCTCAGATCTCATTCAGCAGTGACGTAGGGAGTCATGCTGGGAGTGATGAACGTTGGGAAATGTAGTGATCCAAGGGAAGTGTAGTGCTCGTGATGATAATCATTTGTTTTTTATTTTCCATACATAATAAATTATATGGGATGTTCAATACAGTGGAACCTCAGAACGCCCCATTACTCAAACAATTCAGACACTGAACAGTCTGCTTAAATTTTTTGTCCCCCTGAGTCATTTTCATAAAGCTTCAATTCATTTTTACATATTTCATGTCTTTGATTTTATGAGTTGTATTACATTATTCTAATCATTAATTACATACAAATGTAGGTGTAATAAACAATAGTTTTGGGGGTTGGGAATGGATTAATTCTTATATGTTACGACTAAGGAGAAAATTAAATTCTGACTTAAAGTGGAGGTCCAAACCTTCAGGAACCAGTTCAGTTTGAATTCTGTGGTTCTGCTGTACTTTATGATAAAAATAGGTTTTTGCCCAGCTGTAGTTTAAGGTGCCCTCCTGTGCTGGATGAGGGACCATCAGTGTGTAAGTCACCTAAGGGGACTGATGAATGCTGGGAAATATAGGTAAACATGTTGAAATGCATCATTTAAGCTTTGCTGTGTTTTATACAGCGTAAATAGACACTTTATTGATCCTGAAGGAAATTTAGTAGCCAGTAGCAGTTTACACAAAACAACACATTCAAGACCCAACAAAACCAAAAACATATACAAGAATGTTGTTAAACTACTTTATTTACGAAAAATTCAGCTTATGATGGATTTGTTGGACTGTATTTTTTCTTTAGATATAACGGGGTGATTACCATGGGTGGAAGGCTCAGAGTGTCCAAACGGTTTGGTGCACACGAGGCATTATGGGGACATGTAAGCGATCTGCTTTCAAACCCTGACATATCTGACCTGCAGCCAGCAGCTCTGCCAGTCCTAAAATATCTCGCTCCATTCTGAAGCCCAGCCTTTAGAGGCTTCAGACGGACAACAGTTCAGCACCAGAAGCAAATGTCGTACGAATCCAGACGCTCGGGCCGGAGCTGGAGGGACGAGAAGAAGGAGATCAATTTCAGCTCTCCTGCTCTGGCTGTGGTGGAAGTGGAGCAGCTTCTCTTCTCTGGGAGAGCCATCAACAGTCCAGCCAACGAGGTCTGGCCCCGAATTTATATAGGAGACATGTAAGTACTGTATGGTCCAGCTTCATCCTGGGACGGGCTCCTTTATTAAGATTGATAGGTACTGAAGACGCACCTCATTTATTAGAACTGACAGTTACTAGACCACGCCCCCATTGACAGGCCCCTCACACCCACTTCTTCTGCAGGGACTTTGCAGAGAACCGAACCGAGCTGAGCAGGCAGAATTTCACCCATGTTTTAAACTGCGCCCACAGCCCCAGGCGACGTAATGATTTCTACTCTGGCACGGGGATCACCTACCTCGGCATCGAGGCTCATGACTCGCCCGCCTACGACATGAGTGTCAACTTCAGCATGGGAGCGGAGTTCATCCATAATGCCCTAAGGACTGGAGGTAAGATCTCCCTCCTCTCATGGAGCGGGTCCCTTCTCGGAGAACAGGGCTGATCTTCGCTCTTTGTTTTGTTGCAGGTAAGGTGCTGGTGCACTGCCACGTGGGCGTGAGTCGCTCTGCCACCATTGTGCTGGCCTACCTCATGCTGAAGCACAACATGACTCTGGTGGAGGCTGTCAACAAGGTTAAAGAGGGGAGAGGGATTATCCCTAATCGGGGCTTCCTGCGCCAGCTCGTCGATCTGCACGTCAAACTGTACGGCTACAGAACCTGAGCGACCTGGCGCGGGAGAGGCGGGCACAGAGCCGGGCTAGCGCTGGAACTGTTTTGACCATTTTGTCTTTTAATATTGCTTTTATATAAAAACCTTTGAAACGTGATCAGGAGTGTCCTGCATGGTCCTTATTATTATTATTATTATTATTAGTCCAGAAACCAAACCAATATGAGCTGATCGATGCTTTATACAGGCCATATCAACACACACAGAGAGCAAATAATTAATTTAAAGCACTTTATAGAATAAGTACTATAATACAAGCTAAATGCGCAGTTCGAACTTTTACTTTGTATTTCCATCAACGTAACAGTGTCGCTCTACGCTTTTCATTACGTAATGTGCGTAGCTGCTCCGCTCCTCGTTACGTAATGTGCGTAGCTGCTCCGCTCTTACGCTGCGCTTGACGCGTTGTTTCCTAGCAACGCCAAATAACTCGCCGTCTTTGGAGCTTCGTTTGAAACCAGCAGCGTCAGTAACAGTGGTAAAAAAGATTCAGGTGTTTTATTAAAATTACAGATGTTCAGGATATGATTTAACTTTAAACATACTGTTAGTGAATCAGTGTGTGTGTGTGTGTGTGTGTGTGTGTGTGTGTGTGTGTGTGTGTGTTTTCTCAGTCTAAACTCGGAACAGTTTTACTATTCAGTTTTCTTCTTCATTTTATTTTATTTTTTTACTTTAAGTTCGATTTGCAATTTAAATTCACTTCGGCTTCAATGTTAGAATTGGTTTTATAATAATATTATTGTTATTGCTAGTCTTCTTCTTTGTATTATTTTGCACTTTTATAATTAGTATTATTCATTTTTATCACATTAATACTATTATTATTGGTACTTCTATTAATATTATTGTTAATATTATACATTTGATTACTGTTATTTTTATTAATATTGCTATTGTTTTTATATCACCATGTTTATTATTTTTATTAATGTTATTATTGCTATTATCATCATCAGTATTAATATTATTATTGTAAGTAATATAATAAATGAGATTACGAGATATTTTCATTATTATTATTATAATTATATTTGTTCAAATGTATTACTGTTATTGTTAATATTATGATAATTGTTGTTACATTTTGTAGCGTAGTTTTATGTTACTAATTATATTTAATGATGAAAAATGTTGCTTTGAAGCAGAATAACCTTTTACATTTAAAGACACCATAGATCCATAAAATACATGTGAAGGTATCTATACATTTCTTCAAAACATATTTCGGTTTTAATATTGTTTGTTTGTTTTTATTTGACGTCAGCAAGATTTCTATGAAATGTTTATGTGTCAACTGGCGTCTCTAAAGTGTTTCAGTGCTTCCTGTGACTGTGTAAATGGATAAAGGATAAATGAACTGATGAATAACTTCTTCACAGTCTTTATAAGAAGAACCTTAGTGTGAGATCAAATAAAGCGGTTTCTGTTTTAACAGATTAATAAAATATTGGGATCTGAGGGAGGAGGTAGATGGCTGGTACACAGATTTCAGCCCGCTTGCCCCCGCTCATTGACCCTCACAAGGCCCCAGTGGCGTTCGGTAACCGCGCGCTGCCCGGGCTGCTGAGGGAGCTGCATGCAGAGGAGCGCTACGTCCAGCAGGCAGCGCTGTGCGCTCTGTGTGACCTGCTACATGACCCAGAGCGGGTTTATGAGGCCAGACATCATGGTACGGATACTGAAATATACTGGTCTAGGTAACAGTGTGAGAAAGAATAAACAGATGTTTGGATATTTAGGGTTTTTGGAGAGACTGAAGACGATGCTGAAGGACGAGGACGGACATATCAGAAGCAAAACTGTAGAGGCTCTTTATCTGATGTCCAATCACAGCACAGGCAGGTGAGGTTACCTACTGATCTACTGATTCTCAGGCTGGTCTTCTTCTTGAAAAAAATGTGATACCACATGTTTGCCACCAGGTGACGTCCTTCTTCCCATTTACAAAACAATCTATGGCCCCATTAAAGACTGGCGTCCTGTTCAGGACCTTGTCCTGTGCCCTTTGTTATGCCAGAGTCTCTGAGCAGATGTACTTGAATAAACAAAACTTTCTTCATACATCGACCTATTATTATTATTCTATTTTCTCACTTTATTCCTGCTTCATTCTGCTCTGGGTCCTATCCTGGAATTCACCTGGACTCGTAAAAGACAACTAACCTGGCTAGGAGGCACTGTTGGACCTGTACCCATGTTACTGAGGTGTTGGAGTAGCATATGAATCTCTGTTCCATTCATGTTTGTATTCATGTTTATTCATGGGTATTTTAAAGCGTCCTTGGTTATTTTGAAAGGCGCAATATAAATATAAGGTATTGTTATTATTATTATTCATTTTGTACCTCCAGATTAATAATAATTCATAGTTAATACATATTGTAATTAGAAATGGCTCAAACCTTTCCCGGCTGCGGTTAAACATGTCGGCGTTTACAGGGAGGCCCTCCTGAAGTGTGACCTGCTCGGCTCTCTCTCTGACCTGCTGGATGACCCACTGGACTCCTGCCGTCTGAACCTCCACCAAACTCTGAATATGTTGGCCAAAGCTCCTACAGGTGCTTCTCCTTGTTGATACTCAACTTGCGTCTCAGTTCCGGGGCTGCATCCTTCGAAGACTGCAAAAGCCAACCCAAAATGAGATGTTCTGTTCTACGACAGAATTCTCGTTTGCATCACCTGCACGTGATAAACTTCAGAATATAATGACTGGCATGAGATGTATTTCATGGTCTTCAAATGCAGCCTCTGAACTGGGACACAGCATCACTTGTTCTTCACTAGGAAGAGCCAAATTAAGTGATTATGGCTGGGCCTGGAGTGAGATGTTTCTGTAGTTTCTGTAAATCCTTCCCCCTGATGATGGCTTCCAATATACAATCCAAACAGTGCACTTAAGGGCTTTATCTCAGGAGTCCAGCCTTTTGTTTTCTATAGGTTTCCAACACTGACAGATTCGCAGAATAAACGTTTGTTTACAGAAATAATTCATTCATGGACAGCCTCTTAAGAGTTTCTGAAGATTACTCCATTTACTCCAAGAAACATGCTTTCTAGCTGTGCCAATAACTGTGGCGTGGTCTGTTTTGGTTCTTACCTTTGTACCCATCTTTACAGAGTGTTCCTGTCGTTCTGGAGCTGACCCAATGTTTTACTCCCTCATAGGTGTGGTGAGTATGGTGTCTATAGGATTGGTCCCCAGGCTCGTGATGAAGGTTCCAGTGGAGCGTGAGGACATTCGTGAGCTCGTTCTCTCCACTCTGACCTCCTGCATGAGGGTGGACCCTGTGCCTGCTCTGGCCTGTGATGTCTTGGCTGTCCTGAAGGAACAGCTCCAGCACACTTCCATTAACATCCGACGCAAAGCTGCTTCAGCCATGATGGCCATCAGGTGGGTCATGCTGGCCCATATCCAAAGCTATCCTTGCTATCTGGATTCCTGGTATCTGAACTGTAGCTTTCAGAAATCTTACTATCCAAACTCTGTTGTTAAAAGAAGTCTCTCTATCCAAAGTCTTGTGGAACTCTCTTACTCTGGATTCTTGCTAACCAAACACTCACTATCCAAAATATTGCTATCAGAACTTCATTATCCTAGGTCTATCCAGATTCTCACTGTATGAATTCCCTCTAACCAAAGTCTCTCTATCAGAATTCACATTACACAAGCTCTCAATATCAAAACTGTCACCACCCAAGTTCTCTGTTTACAAACTCCCTCTGTCAGAAATCTTATCATCTAGACTTTTATGTTAAAAGATAAGGTTGTCGCTATCAAAAGTTTTGCTATTCAAATTTCTACAACCTGAACCTTCGCTCTCCAAACTCTGGTTAATTCTTGCTTCTCTTGCTCTCTGAACTCTTTCTTTCTGAACTCTTACTGTCCAAACACTCTCTATCCAAAATCCTGCTAACAGAACTCTTACAATCCAAAGTTTTGCTATCTGAATGCATGCTAACAGAACTCTTGGCATCCAAACTTTCGTAACAGAAGTCTTGCTGTCCTAATTCCTGCTATCAAGACTCTGTACGAATTCCCTCTAACCAAAGTCTCACTATCAAAATCCTCAATACACAAGTGCTCACTATCCAAACTGTCACCATCCAAATTCTTGCTACACAAACTCTCATTAGCAGAAATTTTACTACCTTAAACTTTAAACTTATTAAAATAGTTCTCCCTCCCTCTTCTGTCTAACTCTTAGTGTACCAGTGGAGGGGAAAGTGAAGGTTTGTGAGCTGGGCATTGTACCCATGTTAGTACCACTGCTCTCTGACGACGATCCAGACGTCAGGGCCAACGCTGCTGGGGCCATCATGTACATCACAGTCACCACCCAAGGTCTTGTGCACACACACACACACACACACACACACACACACACACACACACACACACACACACACACACACACACAC
>JAVSBU010061445.1:0-13922 GCA_033118015.1 Loricariichthys derbyi
CCCACAACCCACCCTTAATTGTTATACTTTTTTAGACCTGATTTGTATCCTGGTTTATACTTGAAGTCCTCCTGATCTTTATTTCATTTTGTACTATTTTAATCCTGGTTTAATCTAAGTCTTTATTTAAGGTTCTTTTCCCTAGTTCTTGGAAAATGATTTATGAGGTGTTCAGGAAAGCCTAAAAATTGGCCCCTAGGTTTAATAAACCAATAAGCCACAAGACAGCGTACGTTACTGCAGTGTTCGTGTTTGCAGGGTAATAGCGTGAAATTTGAATTCTCTGGTACGTGCACACGTGTTGCTATGGCTACTATGGTTGAAAAATGTCGTGGCTTTTTGTGACAAGGAAGCTGATTCTATGCCTGAAAGCAGTCTTCCTTGTGGGATCTTTAGGCGGCCATGCCGCGATTAGCAGGTTCTTATTGCCACCTAGCGGCGTGGCGCTGTTGCACGTCTAATAGGGTTCAGCTATGGCTGAGGTTTATAAGATAGAAGCAGGCTTTGGAGCAACAAGCTGGCATTGTAGCAGTTATGTTTTGCTTGAGAGGGATCGCATGCAAATCTTGCTCCAGACCTGGCTTCTGCCTATGGCGTGGCATGCAGCAGCGAGGCTAGTAGGTGAACTATCCTGACTCTGATTTTCCTTGTGTTACAGATGCTGTTTCTTGGGACCGAGGCATGTCCTATCCTGGTAACCCAGAGGGAGTTAGGGCTAAAGGTATCACCTGCCCTTCATAGAGGGTAGGTGGAGTACAGGCTGGAGCCCGGAGGTAATAGGACTTGTAGACAGAGGAGGGAAAGGGGAATCCCTCTGGCGTCGTAAGCCCCCCCTACGAGGCATGCCCTGGGACCACTGACTGGTTGTGTGTGTATGGTTAGGTTGGTAGACACCACGAGTAGGGGGTACAGGAGATGCCCCCCAGTGAGGACCATGTCGGCGAGGTCCGAGGTGTGGACCAGTCCGGCACCGGCCACACCTAAAAAGTGAGTTCCGGCAGTGGGTGCCTATAGGGTTGTGAGTGCCGGTAGGCCTGGGGCCTTGTCCTGGATCCAGCCCTTCTGCCCCTCTTCGGGTCTTTCAGGAAGGGCCCGCCGATGACCAATGGACATGCCCTCAAGGTCCAGTGCACCCTAGCTTTTACCAATTCCGGGGGTCAGCCGGTCAGGCTGTTTTTGTTGGTAATTTTGGTTTTGGCTATCTTGGGTTCCGTTTCATGTTTTATGTAAAAAAATCTATGTTTATCTTATGCTGTCCTGCATTTGGGTCTCCTTATTATACCTAAAACCCCCAACTCATGACAGAATGCCAGCTCCTACCTCGACCCAGCGGACAGCGGTTTAGTCCTGCCGGCCCCCCCTTTGCAAGCTGACCTGTGAGTATGAAAATTTTGTTTCTGTATGGTTTAATTTTGTGGAAGATTTGCAGTGATCCGCCCACTTATATTTTTATTATTTTACGTGGGCTCATTTATTCCTTTTCCTTAGGTTTTGAGAGTGTTTTCTCAGAGCAAGAGTTTTGTTTTGTTTCAGGAGATTACCTAGAGTTTTTGTTCAGAGAGTAGTTTAGTGAAGGAGTAGGAGTTCTTGGAGAGATATAGAGTTTGCTGGTCAGAGATATAGAGTGTGTTGGTCAGAGATTTAGAGTGTTCCAGAGATTTAGAGTGTCCAAAGAGTAATTTGGAGAGTTTCAGAGAGTAATTTGGAGAGTTTCAGAGAGTAATTTGGAGAGTTTAGTGAGGATCAGAGAATAGAGAGAATTCTTTTTTGTGAAATTAGGGGGTCAGCTTTGGGGGCATCGGGAGTGACCCCCTGGGGGATATGTAATGAGGAAGCTGCTTCTGTGTCTGAAAGCAGTCTTCCTCGTGGGATCTTTAGGTGGCCGTGCTGCGATTAGCAGGTTCTTATTGCCACCTAGCAGCATGGCGCTGATGCACATCTAATAGGGTTTAGCTGTGGCTGAGGTTTATAAGGCAGAAGCAGGCTTTGGAGCAATGAGCTGGCATTGTAGTAGTTATGCTCTTCTTGAGAGGGATCGCACGCCACTCTTGCTCCTGACCTGGCTTCTGCCTATGGCGTGGCATGCAGCAGCGAGGCTAGTAGGCACACTATCCTGACTTTGATTTTGTTTGTGTTCTTGGGACCGAGGCACGTCCTATCCTGGTAACCCAGAGGGAGTTAGGGCTAAAGGTACCACCTGCCCTTCATAGAGGGTAGGTGAAGTACAGGCTGGAGCCCGGAGGTAATGATAGGACTTGTAGACAGAGAAGGGAAAGGGGAATCCCTATGGCTTCATAAGCTCCCCCGAGGCATGCCCTGGGACCACTGACTGGTTGTGTGGGTATGGCCAGGGTGGTAGACACCATTGGTAGGGGGTACAGGAGATGCCCCCCAGTGAGGAGCATGCCGGCGATAAGAGGTCCTAGGTGTGGACCAGTCCGGCGCCAGCCACACGTAAAATGCGAGTTCCGGCAGTGGGTGCCAATAGGGTTGTGATTGCCGGTAGGCCTGGGGTCTTGTCCTGGATCCAGCCCTTCAGCCCCTCTTTGGGTCATTCGGCAGGGCCCGCCGACGATCAATGGACGTGCCCTCGAGGTCCAGTGCACCCTAGCTTCCGCCGATCCAGGCAGTCAGCCGGTCAGGCTGTTTTTGTTGGTACTTTTAGTTTTGGTTATCTTGAGTTCCGTTTCATGTTTTACGTAATAAATCTATGTTTATCTTATGCTGTCCTGCATTTGAGTCTCCTTATTATACCTAAAACCCCAACTCATGACACTTTCTGTTCAAAGAGGACGATTGTATTTTCTGTTTGCTGTCTGTCCTAGTTTTAATTCAGAATATAGTGTAAATAAATGCTTTGGAAAAATATGAGGTAGCTGAGATTTTTTTAATACCCGAGCACAGCAGATTCACACTGGGATACATGCCCCAGTAAAAGTGGTCTAACGACGCCCATGGAGATGTCATATCAATATGGACCTAAATCTCTGCTGAATATTTCCAGCACCTTGTTGAATCATTGCTATAAACTGAATTGTAACTAATAAAGTGCTCAGTGAGCTCCATGCTTTAGGAGTGAACATGAGTTATAACTTTACTATTGTTTATCTAACTGAAGCGGTCTTTATAAATAGAGTAAAGACCGTACATGATTAAGAGGGGACACTCAAACCCTAGTGGATTCTAGAGGGTATGCGTATCTGCTTATGATGTAAACTTCCCCGCTTGTTTGTATCATGAGCCTCTGTCCACTCGACTGTGTTTTGTTTTCCATCTCCCTTTGCGTGGCCTTTCCTTTATTTAACGGAACAGTTTGCTCATGGCATGACCTGGCTTTCCATCGTTTGTGAGCCAAAACGTAGTTTTCCGAGTGAAGCCAAACTTTTTGCCCACACTGAAACTAGTTGGTAAACTAAAGAAGAGAGCAAAATCTTCACCCACACTGTGTTTGAACTCTATACTAGTGCACTACACTTATTACACTAAAAGTTTCTGAAACCTTTAGACTTTTCACTATTTCTGCTTAATTGTGATACAAACATCAGATTTTAACACAAGTCCTAAAAGTGAAAGAAGAAAACCCAATCAAACAAATGAGACCAAATTATTATTCATTTATCGGGGGTGTAATATGATTTAATATTACATATCTGCGATTGGCTAAAGTATGTGAACCCC
Source organism: Loricariichthys derbyi (assembly GCA_033118015.1). Classification (NCBI taxonomy): domain Eukaryota; kingdom Metazoa; phylum Chordata; class Actinopteri; order Siluriformes; family Loricariidae; genus Loricariichthys; species Loricariichthys derbyi. Next base: position 3,679 of record JAVSBU010061445.1, read on the forward strand.
TGGTTTCAGTAGCTGGGGTGAAACCATTGTGTAGAAACTTTTTTTGATCCAATTCCTCTGTACTGAATAGCTGAGGGTTTTCTCACATTAACTACTTGCTTGAGGTCTTTCCACAACATTTCTATTGGATGAAGGTCAGGACGTTGACTGGGTCGTTCCAAACCATTACATTTTTTCTTCTTTAACCACCTGTCCAAAAATTTTTTTTTTGTTTTTAACAAACTGCAAGGCTCATGTATTCATTGGAACCTTGCTCTTAGTGCAGTCTTTATTGTTCCTCCCGAGGAGGGTAACAACAGTCTTGAAGTTCCTCCATTTGTACACAGTCTGTCTGATTGTGGATTGGTGGAGTCCAAACTCTTTAGAGATGGTTTTTCAGCTTGATGATCATCAACAACTCTTTTTCTGAGCTCCTTTGTTAGTGCCATGATACACTTCTACAAATGTGGGTTGATGAAACCATGTTCTTTAAATACAACAAAGTACAACACTTACACCTGATTATTATCTCATTGATTGAAACTCATGACTCTAATTTCACCTTCAAATTAACTGCTAATTTTAGAGGTTGGAAACCTTTGCCACTCACAGATATGAAATACTGGTCATTTTCCAAATGTAAATAAATGGCCAAGTATCAAGAGTTTGTCTCCTGTGTCTAATTGGTTTCTCTTTTTATGGTTTTAGGACTTTTGTTGAAGTCTGATTATGTTTAAGGTCATATTCATGCAGAAATGTAGAAAGCTCATGCAACAAATATGAAAGTACACAAACTTTCAAGCACTGCTATAGACAGCATGTTGTTTGCTGTGGCAAAATGCAACTGGAATTGGAACATAACACTGATTAACAAATCCGAAAACATGTCTTATTTAAATTCATGTCCTTTACAATGCATTCTGGAAAACATTTTCACAACTTTACTGATTTTTTCTGTGTTCACTAGTATCAAAAAACGTTTGGCATTTGAATAGCACAGAACTTTAACCCCAGCTCACCAACAAAGAGTCTGGGGATCAAATTCCAGGTGCAAATCAAATTTTATCCAAGGTGCCAAACAGGTAAATCAGTTACCTTCCTCAGACACTACTGTAAAGTTAGTGGTATTTTAGCCGGCTGTTGTTGTACCATCTATGGTGCTCCAACTTGCCAGTGTACTGACAGCTGTGGTGCATTGACACCCAGTAGAGCCGTGGAATTTGGGCACTTTCACCTGCGAGCCAAGTGAATTCCAGAACAGGCTCCACACACACACACACACACACACGCACACACACACGCACACACACACACACACACACACACACACACACACACTTAAACATAACTGACAAGTGAGTAGAACGTCTTCTGATTGTCTGCTTAAACATTGTTTGTCCCATCTGTCATTTATTCTCCTTTTCACAGAACCCAGAGCAGCCACTCAGACTGTTTTTACATCTGAACATAGATTTTGTCCCAGAACTTGGCCATATACAAAAAGCCTTCTGTTTAAAATTACTGATCCTTTGGGAAGCTTTTCTTTGTACTGTATTTCCACTCCATCTGTTTCCTCTCTTCTGTCTTTTCACTTCAAATTCGAATACACGCTCAAACGTTTACTGACCTAAAATAAGGTCAAATGAGCTGCGTCTTCTGAAATAAAACAAAGACTAAATTAAATAATTTTTTGGGAGGGATTTCACTCACCCTTCCACATCCTACCTTCTCAGTCTTACTGGTGTATTTTCAAGCTTGACCCACTGGAGGGCGATGATACTCTGAAGTGTGTAGGGTGGACTGTGGCCCCTCAGGAGGGCTACTGTCCCCTGTTGAGAGAAATTTACAAAATATCGAAAACTAAAGAAACGGAAAAGACAGTGATGCATTGTAACCTGACTTCAGGATGTAACAGATTTAGCAGCATTTAATCTTTTTTTAAGTTTCATAATCCTGCCTTTGTTGCTCAGGCTCAAGATGGCCAGTGCCCGTCTCTGGAGAACACAAGCCATCTATGGAAGGGAAGTCAATCCATCGATTGCAGGAGGAATAGTTCCTGATTGGCCTCAAACCCGGATCCCTGGAGTGATGAATTACCATATTAGACCTGGATCCCAAAGGTAAGAGGCAGCTGGAAAAAACAGCTGACAACCTGAGATCAAACCCTGGGCTGAACTAGCACCATGAAAGTTGGGTGGTCCTACCTCCTACTTCTGCCTCCTACTTGTGGCCCAGTTAATAAAACAAAAATACGAATCACTGGTTTGACAAATAACCAGAGTATGCAGGAAATTTAGCTGGCAAATCTGAAAACATCTAACCCACCCACCCACACAAACATTCTCCATGCTCGACAGAAATCTGCTGCTGATTGCATAACTAAAGTTGTAATCAGTAATGTTATCTTGTAACATCATAATTGCTTAAAATGTCGAACGTAACATGATTAGATGCTTTGTGTAACTGTGGTTTTATTATTCCTCCACATTTCATTAACTACTGTTTAAATTACAAAATGATGAGAAAACATAAGTAATTGGCTCCTTCTTATTACAGAAATGGAGCCAATCTTAGAGACTTTCTTCTAGGCACTGAAAAACATTTTAGGATCAGACCGGATTAGATTCAAAATCAGTTGAGTATATAATGGATATTAAGACCCTGACTTTCAGTAAAACAAAATAGTGATGTAGCTAGCTCCTTTAGGAGAATGATTTAGTACATGTGACATAGGAGGTTAAGAGTCAGCTACAGCTTTGGGAATTACTGACACGCATCACATAAGTGAAAATACAAAACGAATAGTAAAAGCAATCTGTCACTGCCGGATCTGCAATAGAGCGGAACTTTAAAGACTTGCGAAGCTTTAACCTGGCAGAACTTTGGTAGCCTAATGGTTAAGGTACTGTACTATGGACCAGAAGGTCCAGGGTTCAAATCTGTTGGGTCCTTGAGCCCTTAACCCAGAAATGATTGATTTGTAAGACTGTATCAATTGTAAGTCGCTCTGGATAAGGGCGCCGGCTACATGAAATGTTGATACCTCACTTCACTAGAACTCACTAGGAGCAGGATACGAACCAAAGATGCTCAGATGTAGAATAATCCAGCCTGGTTGTATCGCACCTCTTGCGAGATGAAGTATTTGGGTTTTCGGATTGGCAAGGAGCCTTGCCAATGCTGGTGTCTGTACTGGGCTCCTGTATTTGGCTGGTGAGGACTCTCGTTGTCAGGTCCTGGACGTCAGGGTGTCGGACTGGCGTGGCGTGGTATGTTGCTGCCTCTAGTGTTCTATTTTTGTCTGTCTTTTCTGTAAGTTCCATTTCAGAGTCACCACTGGTGCTTTCCAAGCTTCAGCTGTAGCTTATTTGTTAAGGTACTGGACTATGGACCAGATGGCCCAGGGTTCAATTTCTACCTGTGTCAAGCTGCCACTGTTGGGGTCTTGAACAAAGACCCCCTAACCCACAATTGCTTGGATTGTAAGACTGTATCAGTTACTTGGGTCAATAACCCCAAACCAGGGGTTCCTCTCATGGGTCATAATGTCATATTTCATTTTCTGTTTTATCTCAGACATACGGGAGGTTCATGTTCTGCATTCTATGACCAATGCCACAGTCTCTGCAGGGGGGAGGGGAGGTACCATCGGGGGAAGATCACCCCTCTGAAACTGTTGCAGTTGGTTAGGTCCATTAGCATTAGCATACCCTAACTATGAGCATCAGTGAAGATGAATATAAAGAGACCAGGAGAAGCTAAAAAGGACAAATTTAAAAAAAAGGCATTGGAGGAGAAGGCTGCTAAATGGGCCAAGCTCACAGCCAGAGGTGGCAGCTGGTACGAGTTGCAGGGTTATTGATTCATCCCCCTAATTATTAGACTAATATTGAAGGCTCAGCTATGTTTTTAAAAATAGTTGAAAAATGAGTCTGTACAGCTGAATAGCCCAAAGTATGATGTTGTTTTGTAGCCTCTAAGCAGCAGATAAAACAGAACGTGATATTAGAACCTGATGGAGGCCAGCATTGCTGATTGGACAGGCACAGACAGAATAAATAATATAAAACTGATTTATATAATTATTATGCTCACACAAATTTCAATTTTAGGTCAGTTTGTTCTTGAAGTGAAATTATTTTTGATATTTTTTTCGTTAATTTATCAACCTATTCTTGAAGTGGAATCTTTTTAATTAATAAATTTATCAATGTAAATGAAATTATTTCACTTCTACACATGTGCTTTAACTTCTTTCTAATTAAAACATTTCACATCCAAATTTTCTTGCACCGTGGAAAAAGGAGGCCAGTTTTTGGGTGTGAAAATCCAAGTTGAAAAGTGACCCCATTCCAGCCCTGTATATGGGAAGCTGTAAGGTTTCCTTTTAAAACAATCTTATGCTTGCATGTGCCTGTATGAAGATTCACTTTATAATTAGATCTACTGACTCTCACAGGAACGGCTATTAGGAAGTTTATGGGAAGGCTCAGCTCGTAACAGATTAATAGTCTGTACTGTAATAACGAAATAAAAAAGCAAAGCACCCAATAAAGCGACTGCTGATTACAAGTTGTTAATGTTTCCAATCACATTACGTAATCCAGACTGTACTGAGCCTGTTATTACACCTCACACAGATTAGACACCAAGACTCACCCAACAGGAATTCACCTAGTGCTCTGAAACTCAATCTGCGTTCCCATGCTCATTAAGACTCATAACTGACTTTCACCTAGCAGATGGCTCGTGTCTTCGTCTTGCTGTAATTAGAGAAAATGATACTAGTTTCCATGTGGGTAATGCAGTAATATGTGAATGATCACTCTGAGCCAAGAAAAGGATTGAGTTTAACATTTAAAAACAGACGTAAGCTGTGTTTTAAATTACATTCCATGTCCTGTTACGTGTTCTGCACACACAACGATTGGTTTGGAATAATTAATGACATTAAGCTTAATCTTAATTATGTTTTATTATATTTATAATTACATTTATGACATTTAGCAGATGTGCTCACCCAGAGCGACTTAGGATTGATTCAATCTTACAAGCTAAGCAATTGTTGGTTCAACGACCCAACAATGGCAGCTAATCCAGTGCCTAAACTTGTAGGCTACCACAGTCCCAATTATTAGTAATTAATAATAATTAATTATTTAATAATAATTATTATTAGCATTATAAGTTCAAAGGTTAGGATTTGCTTCATTAATCCTGGAAAGGAACCATCTTACTGTCACACAAAGGGGGGATTTAAACAGAAATAAAGACCCAAATACACACATCATAAAATAAACAAATACATTTATTAAATAAACATAGGAGAAAGCCAAAACCAAACAACAACCAACAAAAAGGCAGCCATGCCGACTGACCCCCTGGGATCGGCAGAGGCTAGGGCGCACTGGACCCCATGAGGACACGTCCCTCGGCGGCTGGAGCGAAACAGGAGAAGGCCAATGCCCCAGGCCTACAGGCACACCAACCCTATAGGAACCACTGCCACTGTGGACTGGTCCACCCCTGTGGCCACTTCATTGCTGGCGTGGTCCACACCGGGGAGCATCTCCAGTACTTCTAGCCGGTGGTGCCTACCACCTACGGCCGAACCCTCGCAGAATTGCAGTGGTTCCCAGAGAGTGCCTTGAGGGGGGCTTATGACAGCAGAGGGAATTGCCTAGTCCCTACTCTGTCTAAGAAGACCTGAAATTACCTCCGGACTCCAGCCCGTACTCCTCCTACCCTCTACCAAGGGCAGGAGGTACCGGTGACCTTAATTCCCTCTGAGTCCTGCATAAGGGACGTGCCTCGGTCCAAAGTAGCATGGTCTGCAAGATAAAGCATACTTAGATTAGTAAGTACGCCGGCTAACCTCGCTGCATCACACCACTCTAAAGGCAGAAGGCAGACTTGGCGCTCCAAGTGGTGTGAGATCCCCACGTGAAGGGCGCAAACGCCATAATGCCGCTCAGAGCTCCAGTGTCTGACCCTGCTTTTTATAACGAGGTACAGGTGAATCTAATTTAGGGCGTGATACAGCGCTGTGCCGCTAGATGGCGCCAAATGATCACAAACGGCAGCATGTCTGCCATAAGATCCCACGAAAGAGGCTGTTAAGCCTCTTCGTTACACGTACTGATTTTTCACGAGCAATGTCATATTTGAATCATTTTTCTTTCTGTTAAGCGATTTCCTCACAAAGACTCAAGTTACTGATAGCTGAGGAACGTTTTGTTTAGTAAAAATAAACGGAAGGTCGGGAGGCACAGCAGAAGGTACGATCGGCTGCTTACGACAGAGAGGTGGCTGATTGTGGACAGAGACCCCTAACAAGCTCTGTGATTCTCCAGGGGGTAGCCATCAGAGCCCCCACTTTAAAAAAAATCAATGTGTTGATGAGAGAATACCATTTCTCTAGTCTATGTCTGTGATCCGCCTTGTCAGGGGCTTCCACGTTCAGTTTCTGAACTGTTGCCTGTAGAAGTGCAAATAGCACAGGGTGCCCCGGTATTTATCTATACTGGTTTCCAGCGAGACCATACAAAGAACAGTTATGAATCTATAGATTGCCACGCCCACATTTCCCTATGACTATAAATGTATGTTCTCAAATGATTGATTTAGTTCATAGAACAAGCCGTTGTAAGAAATATGAAATGGTAAATTCTTAACGTGTTTGAACAAGCATTTTCTTTGGGCCATTTTGGGCTGTGCGCTCTGATAGTAGCCAGACAGTCGTGTCAAGTCACTTTTTATTATCGTCTCATCCATCTCCCTGTCAACCAATGAACAAATTCTAATGTCATATATCATATACATCTAAGACTGAACTGTAATGTTCAAGCCAGGACAGAGGTTTTACGTAAAGCCCGAGAGCACAGCGCAAAACTCCAGGTGCAGCAGAGCACGTTAAATAAACATGATAGGCTTGGTATCTGTCACATTGACAAATTTGTTTCCACAGTAATTAAAGACATGCAAACGTGTGAATCTGGTGTTACTGCTGATCTGATTTATTGACATTTAACCAGACACCTGTACTTTCCAAAGAATAACCTGTGCAAAGTTAAGCAGTGAACCAAAAGACGAAGTCACAAAAAATGCAAAAGCATAAACAAAATGATCTGGCAAAAAAAAAAAAATTTTTTTTTGATTTTGAGTAAAGGTGGCCTAATTATCTCAGTTTCAAAAAAGTAGAATTTTCTGACTATATTTTGATGGGTCAGGCTTTACAGGGTTAACAGCAGTGTTGGTACAGATTGTGTTACTACACCCCAAAGGACAGGACTGCACTGCAAGGTGTTTAATGAAAGACACAGAGTTTCACACCAGCAAACAACGGCTTTGGGACGAAAAGAAGAAACAACTAAGTAGAAGCGACGACATTAAGAGCCCAGGATGTTTGATTTACTGCACTGACTTCATTTCTCTTTGCTCCTTATCAGGCTTCATTAATAGCTCCAGATAAATAATTTAAATCCTAACTAAGGTTTATAAAGCGGATAGATTTGATAAACTCATTATAATTCATGCATTTATTTTACTTGTATAACAGGACTTTTAATTGTATAATGGGACTGTGGTGGCATAGCCTTTAAGGTACCAGACTATGGACCAGAATGTGAATGAATACGTGAATGAAGAGAAACCAGGGGTTTTACATAAAGCCCGAGAACAAACCCCTTATAAAGTTAATTCTAATAATGTTTAAAGTTTACCTTCAACAAAAATGTTATGTTCAACAGCTCCACATGAACATTGCAACATTTCTTATTTTCTTTTATTAGTATTTTTCTGGACCCCTGGACCAGTATCCATATTCAGATGACATTTCCCAGAATCCACTGGGGATCAATTCTGGCACTCAGCCAGCAGGGGTATCAAGTGCTGCAACAGAGTCGCCCTACCCAGATTTGCAATGGACTGGCACCCCTGTTTAGGGTATGATTTTCTGTATAGCCCCCACAACTCTCTTCTCAGAAACAGGACAACACAGGCAGCCTATAGGACTGTAATCTATAAACTGAATCATGGGACTGCCTTATCCCAGAAAAATTCACGAGATTCTGTATTGAAATTTTTCCAACTTGTAAAAAACATTCCCGTCTTTGTCAAACTCATAATTACCAGCTGAAAATGACTAGACAGACGTGATATCATGTGACTGAAAACACAGCTCCCAGTTGAGTGGCAGTTAGTTGACGGAAACAGTATACTGTGGTGTAGCACTTAAGCGCATGTAATTTAGCCTTCAACCTTAAAACCAACAGAAAAAAAAGATGTTTTATGGTTTTGCTAACTGCTAGCAATCACAGCTGTCAACGTGTGCATTTTCTTTTTTTCTCCATCCAACTAGATGACTAGGGAGGACTAAAATATCTGAATCCATTCAGCAATGACTTTAATTCCTCTAATAAGGCGAATGCACTGCAAAGACCCTTCAAAACATTAACTCTGTTGTCCTAAATGAGACAAGTCTTTATCTCACCAAAAAACACTGACTTTCTAAAGGAGCTCTATCTGGAACAGAGGTGGCAAAAGTAAATAAATTCTTTACTAATGAAAAAGTACCACTAATTGACTAATAAATACTCAAATAAAGGTTGATGTGTGGCTTATATAATTTACAAATGTAGAAGTATAAAAGTACATGCTTTAATGTAAAAAAAGTGTTTTTTGGAAGCCTTTCTAACTAAAATGTTTTATTGAGGGTAAGAGCTGCAGATCCAGGACACCGAGGCTATAACGCTTTGTACGACAACTACATGAATCATCTGCAAAAATGACCTTATTATCTTTAGCTAAAACAGAATTTAAAAAATCAGACATGAGGAGCCAAAACTACAGTTATCATCTGCATTTTAGTCAACAAACTGCGGCTTCACTGATTTTAGCAGCTCTTCCTTTAAACTGAACCACACAACTTTATTTTAAATTGCTTATGCAACACTTTTAGAAATATTATATAGTTTTTATCAAATAAATAGTATTCATGGTTGCAGGGACATGGATAAACCTCTAGTCTCTGATTAATAAGAACAATGTAAAGTGTGTACAGTTATTTTGGAAATAGATAAATAATAAAATTAAAATATTCGGGAACAATAGATTATGTATTTATTAAAATGGGTTAGAAATACTTTATAAGTTTTATACTGTCAGAATATCGCACAACTCCCGAACCTGTACGCACATCTGGTCTTACACAAAACTTCTCTGAAATTCTAGCTATGATCTTTAATCGACATATCATATAAATGTGTGTAGATTCGTACCTGCTCTGCAAAACCTCCCTAAAATAATAAACCTCTGGATGTAGTGAGCACAAATTTACAAAAATTGTGAAGTGCATGAATGCAATTGTATTTACAGCGTGTGCACTGTATCAAATAGAAACCTAGGATTCTGACTGGCTTTTGATTAGATAACTGAGTGGAACTGCCTTAATAACAAAGAAAAAAATATATAGATAAAATAGATGAACAACGTAACAAGCCTGTTTTGAGTAAAAAGGGCATATTGTTCTTTTGAAACGTGATAAGTAAAGAGTTACAGAAATAATCAAGTACAGATACCTAAAAAAAGAACTTAAGTACCACCTCTAATCTAGAATGAAGCACAGAGGTAGAGACACACGTTAGCAATGTCTTTTGTTTAGGTAACTACTGAACAAAACAACGTGAAATTAATAGAGAATATATTTCATTCACAGCTATTTGCTAACCCTGGCTGACTGGTTGGGTGGGTGTAGAGTAGTTTGAGCCTCAGGCATTTGACTTACACCCATGGCGTCACAGGATTGATTCCGATAAGGGGTAACGCCCCAAGTGTTTGTGGTATGTTAAACAAAGTCAACAAACAATTGTTTTTCCATGCTTGCCCTTTGCTAGCTGAGCTTCTCCGTCTCTACACCCTTGTTTACAGACTCAAGACCTCTGACGCTTAACTGAAAGCTTCTCATCTATTTAGTTTCAGGATTCTAATAACCCTCATCCCAGATATCTCAGATAAGCACTTCCATCCCAACAGAAAGTGACTCCTCCTTCCACAATTCCTTCCACAGTTTACAATTATGTCGAACATAAACCCAAACAGAAGATAAAACACATGAAAAACCAGATGTCATGCTCTCTCTCTCTCTCTCTGTCTATATATATATATATATATATATATATATATATATATACACACACACACACACACACACACACACACACACACTGTCCACAGACACGGCCCGCTGGGGGGACAGTGATGGAGTT
>JAVSBU010061649.1:0-13917 GCA_033118015.1 Loricariichthys derbyi
TTCTGTTTCATCAACCCAAACTAATAAAATACACACACACACACACACACACACACACACACACACACACACACACACACACACACACACACCTTGTATTGAAGTGTATTATTATATTAGCTCTCATGGGCTTTACATTCACCCAGAGGAAAAGAGGGAGTCCCGTGCTTAATCACCATTTCAGTAGAGCACAAAGGTGAACGAAGGTAGACAAACATGATTACAGCATCAAAATCACAACTGTTCTTACCTTAAAGTCTATGTATCGCTCAACAATCTGTCAATGAGTAGTCCAAAGAGAAAAGGTCATTCTCCTGTCATCTTTAATGTCAGGTGAATCTGGATATTTGTAGTTTTAGGATTGGATTGTATTATGTCATAATAGATAAGATTAGGGTGCTGTGATATTGAATGCACTAGTTAACAAAGATTTTTCCCTATGCTAAAATAAGTTTCTAATATACTTACAAGCTGAATCCAGATATGTTTTCAGAATAAATTTTTTTGTTGTATTCTATACTATTTTTGTTACATACTGTACAATACATGAACTGTCTGACCAATAAAAAAGGTCACACACTCTAATTTTTATCTTACTCACTCACACTCTCCCAATACAGGTAGAAACTACACAGCACCAGGAAAAGTTATCCACCAAATCCAGGACACAAACCACAACTACCAATAGAAAACAGATCATATAGTACCAAATACGAAACAAGCCCAAAACCCATTATCCTTATCTGAGAATGTGGCGACAGGGGAATAACCAACAATAGGGACAAAAGAGTGCACATACTAGACAGGTGCATTAGTGAAAGGTGTGCTAACAAACAAACAGACAAGAGCAAACAGACAGACGGGATATAACATGAACAGACAAGACGGGAGCAAAGGTGAATGAGTAACGAGACATGAAGTGACCTTAATACTTCACAACTTGAACAGTGAACAGTGAAATGTTTATATAGAGCACAAAATAGTTCACTTGCTGGGTACTTTATTGTAATTACAACATACTTTGTATGTAATTGTAATTGAAATTGGAATTGTGACATACTGGAAGATTTATTTTTTAGTTTTCACAGCAGCAATGTCTCCTTTACAATAACCCCAAATGATATCTACAATAATACATGTAATAATTAGAGCCATTTAATGAATGTAATTACATTGTATTATTCTTTTTATCATCCCAGAGAAAACAACAATATTGGTGTCTCTAGGTGTCTCTGTCTTTCAGAGGTGTAATTTATGGTCCAGTTGTGGTCCAGTCTTACTAAATATTCTGAAGCAGGCTAATCTGATTTAGGAACTTTTTTCTGACAGTGTGCTTGAGATCTCAAGAGCACCTGTGGTCTGTATATTTTGCAAACTCAGTTGAAATCACTTCTTATCCAAGACTGTATTTTAGAGCAACAGCAAACACTAAAATACTTCTGTGACCTCACGTACAGTTACACCCATATAGCCACTGTTCCATCTATTCTTGCTGAGGGCATATATAATATAAAATATGACATGCATACTACAAACTAAGATCTAATCCAAACAGCATAATACAATACCTCTGTATCAACAGGGCATTGATTCAAGGACTGCAAACAGCAAAACTTACAGATTCTCATGTCTTATATAAAATGGCAGAGTATTTGTATGTAATCTAGGCACATACACCTCCTATATACTTTAAATAAATCAGATTGTTTTATATTTTAGATTCTTTAAAGTAGCTCCTCTTGCTGAGATAGCAGTTTTACACATCTTGATTTTTCTCACTCAGCTTTATGAGGTTGTCACCTGGAATGGCTTTTAGTTACCAGCTGTGGCTTGTTAATTGTTAATTTCTTGAATTTCTTTCCCTCTTAATGTGTTCGAGCCTATCAGTTGTCTTATGAAGAGCTAGAGTTCCTATACAGTGAAAAGCTCTATTTGATTCATGTTCTAATCCAGATTATGGTAAGAACGACCAATGAAAGAAAAACCCACAGTCCATCATTACTTTAAGAAATCAAGATCAGTCAATCTGAAACATTTCAACAACTTTGAAATGATCCAACCAACAAGTGCTCAGCACCTCTGGGAACTCCCTCAGGACTGTTGTTAAACCATTTTAGGTGATTATTAGCGGCCGAACTCATGAAGCTGATTGAGAGAAAGCCAAGAGTATGCAAAGCTAGAATCAAAGCAAAAGGTGATACTTTGCATAATCTAAAACAAATTTTGGGTTGTATAACACTTTTAAGATTACTGCATGATTCCTTATGTGTTCCTTCATAGTCTGGATTATTTTAGTATTCATTTACAATGTAGGAAAAAAAAGAACAAAATAAAAACATTGAATGAGAAGGTGTGTCCAAACCTCTGACTGGTGCTTTATAATAATGGAGCAGTTGTATACAACAGTTAGTAGATATTTATAGAAGAACATTGTCCCCAAATTTCCTTTGGGGTGTTCAATGCCCTTGATTGTATATATGTATATGTAATTCAAACAAGTTCATCTTGGTCTCGTCAGACCATAGGACATCGTTCCAGTAATCGATGTTCTTGAACTGCTTGTCTTGAGCAAACTGTTTGCAAGATTTCTGGTGCATCAGCTTCAGAAGAAGGTTTCATTCTGGGATGATGACCATGCAGACCAAGTTGATGCAGTGTGTGACATATGGTCTGGGCACTACAGGCTGACCTCCCACTTCTACAACCTCTGCAACAATGTTGGCAGCACTCCTGCATCTATTTTTTAAGTCAACCTCTGGATATGATGCTGAACACCTGGACTCAACTTCTTTAGTCGACCCTGGCAGGCGTTGTTCCATGTGGAACCTGTCCTTGTTTGACCTTGGCCAACACGCTGTAGCTCAGTTTCAGGCTTTTAGCAATCTAGGCCATCTTTGTGGAGAGCAGCAATTCTATTTCTCACATGAGAGAGTTCTTTGCCATGTTGAATATCCAGTAGCCAATATGAGTGAATTGTACCCAAAAAACACTCCATTTATCGGTCCTGCTCCCCATTCATATCTGAAACCTGGTAACTCTAACAAGTCACATGACAACACTGAAGATCAGTGACACAGGTTGTCACAATTTTGATATGTTCACTGTGGGGTGTACTCACTTTTGTTGCCAGCTGTTTAGACATGGCTGTTGTCATGATGGGAAGGTAGGACCTAAGCGCAAGAACTGGCGGTAGGGGGTGATGCGTGTCTTCAGTGGGGAGCGCGTTGGGCTTCCACTGACCCTACACTGTCTAAGGGTCCTAACGTGTTATCTCAGCCCTCCTGGTGCCTACTCCGCCTACCCCCTTGGCGGGTGAGGTGGTACCGGTTTCCTTGGAGAAAGGAAGGCCTAATGAGAACGCCACACTTAGGACACATAAGAATACACAAAAGGGGCAAAGGAAGCAAAAACGAAACCAAAACACTACCGAGGAAACAACACAGGAACTAACACAAGGGGGCGAGATTACAAAAATAGGTAAAGATAACAGCAAAAACATAGCATAAAGAACCCGAGCAAAAATGCAAATAATACGAGCAAATGCGAGAAAAGGATCGGACTCAAAAAGCATAAAGAAAATGCTGATGAAGCAAGGAAAGCAGTGCGTGCAAGCTTCAGGTGAAATGCTGGTGTTTTTATAGCATTTCTCACACCCGAAGCCTATTCGCTTCTTGACAAGCCCTATGCATGCGTGATCTTCCGCCAGGCCGCTCGGTGGAGCGTGGGTGCCCTCTGGTGGCCTGAACGGCCATGGTGACAGTACCCTCCCCCCAGGGGCAGTTCCTGACATCCCCAGACCCGGTGGCGCGGTTGGCCCGGAACTCCCTAACTTGTTCCGGGTCCAGGATGTTGCCGGCTGGCACCCAGAATCGCTCTTCAGGGCCGTACCCCTACCAGTCGACTAAGTACTGTAGGGAGCCGTGTAGGTTGGAGCTCCTTTGATGATGTGGGTAGGCAAGGGCCAAGCCGCAGGAGCCAGGGCATTGCAGATGAAGGGTAAGATGGGAAACGTGGAATGTAGGGTTCACCCGCATTATAAGGGGTAGCTCCAGCCAATAGACAATCGGGTTGATCCTACACACCAGCTTGAAAGGGCCCAGGAACCTGGGTGCAGGTTTGACGGAGACCCCGTGGACCAATAGGTCTTTGGTGGAGAGCCAGACCCTCTGGCCTGGCCTATAAGAGGGTGTCGGCCGGCCCAACGAGAGGCTGGCTGTGGCCCCAATGAGCTGGTAGAAGGCCTCCCAAAACTGGCTTGAGAACTGAGGACCATGGTCTGACACGACGTCCTCAGGGAAGCTGTGCACCCAGATGACGTGTTGAAGGAGAAAGTTTGCTGTCTCCTTGGCCATGGAAAGCTTGGCTAATGCAATGAACTTGGGCACTTTGGAGAAGTGGTCAACCACAACCAGGATGACGGTATTTCCCCTAGATGGTGGTAACCCCGTGATGAAATTGAATGAAATATGAGACCATGGCTGGCACGGCATCAGGAGAGGGTGGAGGAGGCTGTCTGGGCGCTCCCTGGACGCCTTATTGGCTGGGTGTCTGGTCTTTGGGGTCCGGAGAATTTACTTTGAAAAAATTAGATTGTTCAAAGCAGGCCGCTTCTTGTCTGAATACCTGAGATAGGTATAATGGAATAGGAGTCTGGTTCAATTTTGTGGGTTTCCGGAACCAGGGCCATGATTAAGAGGGATGGCTTGGGGCATTCATATTGTGCCTCTAGAGCTTACATTCTTGGACCAGTGCAAGACGGACGAAAATGAAAGCGTTTGCCAAGTATGTTTTCATTAATCAACAACGAAAGTTGGAGGTTCGAAGAGGATCAGATAGTCGTAGTCCCGACCGTAAAAGATTCCAACCCGCGATCCGGTGGCATTATTCCCATGACCCGCCAGACAGTGTGTGGGAAACCATGAGTCTTTGGGTTCCGGGGGAAGTATGATTGCAAAGCTGAAACTTAAAGGAATTGACAGAAGGACGCAACCAGCCCATGAACCTGGCAGGAGCTGGACCGAAGAGGTCAGCATCCAGCTGGCCCTAGGCATCCAAGAGGTTGTGCTCGGGTGGCATGAGCAGCAGCTCCAGGAAATTGCGGTAAGGGCGATACATGTCTTCGGTGGGGGTGCGTTGGGCTTCCGCTGACACTATGCTGTCTAAGGGCCCTAACGTGTTACCTCAGCCCTCCTGGTGCCTACTCCACCTCCCCCCTTGGTGGGTGAGGTGCTACCGGTTTCGCTGGAGAAAGGAAGGCGCAAGGGGAACGCCACACCTAGTACCCGTAAGAACAGAAAAAAAGGAAAAAAGGACAAAGGAACAGGGATAAGAAAGCGAGCTAACAGAGGTAACAGGCCAAGCCTGAGCGAGAACAAAACAAAACCCAAAACGGGAAAAAGCAACAAAACCCAGGACATCAAACTCAAAGGAGAGCTGTGGAGAGCCGTGCTTTCCCCAAGCAAAAATTAAACCAAAATACTATCGAGGAAACGCGAGAACTAACGCAAGCGGGCGAGATTACCAAAATAGGTAAAGATAACGGCAAGAACATAACATCAAGAACCCTAGCGAAAACGTGAATAATACGAGCGAATGCGAGCAAAGCATCGGACTCAAAAAGCGTAAAGAGAACGCCGATGAAGCGAGGAAAGTGGTGCGTGCAAGGACGCGACAAGCTTCAGGTAAAACTTTGAACGCTGAACGCTGGCGTTTTTATAGCATCTCTCACACCTGAAGCCTACTGGCTACTTCACGAGCTCGACGCATGCATAATCTTCTGCCAGGCCGCTCTGTGGAGAGTGGGCGCCCTCTGTTGGCCCGAACAGCCGTGGTGACAGTTGTGTATTGAGTTATTTTTCGAAGATGGTAAATCTATGCTGTTATACAAGCTTTCTACACTTTAGATACTGGTTATTGCTGACTGTGTGAGTGAAAAAGTTAAGAATGTAAATTCTTATTTGATGGCACTTGGTCTGGATTTCTGGTTATCCAAAGGTCTAGTATTGGCATATTTGAATTAAACATTTCTTGATTCGTAAATACTTCAAGATTTGACTGCTACTATTGTTATTATTACATTGCAGTGCAGTTATGTAGTTGTCATGGAAAATGCCCTCAGAAATGCATGTATTGAACACTTAAGGCAGACACTTGCAGTACCAATAGCTAATGCTTCATAAATACATATGGACCTTAGCTTCTGGTGACACAACCACATCATGTCCAGACTTCACTTCCCAGCATGCATCACTCCCGCTACATCATTCATTCCTTGCTTCCATTTGCCTGCCTTCTAATCAAGTGCATTGGTTCTTCATTTGCTGATTTTACGGCAGCACATTCTCTCGCATACAGTACCAGTCAAATGTTTGGACATTTATAATTCAGTGTTTTTTCATTATTTTAAAATCTTCTGCATTGTAGTTTAATATTAAAGTCATCCAAACTATGAAGAAATACATATGGAATTATTTAGTTAACAAAAATGTTTTAAGCAAAGCAGAATATGTTTTATATTTTATATTCTTTAAAGTAGCTCCTCTTGCTTAGATGATGGCTTTGCACATCTTGGCATTTTTGTCACTCAGCTTCATGAAGTCCTCACCTGGAATGGCTTTCATTTACCAGCTGTACGTTGTTAAGAGTTAATTTCTTGAATTTATTGCCCTCTTAATGTTCCTTCATAGTCTGGATGACTTCAGTATTCATTTAAAATGTAGGAAAAAAGAAAAAAGAAAAATATTGAATGAAAAGGTGTGTCCAAACTTTTATCTGATATCGTCCTCCTTTGCAAAGTTTTTTTTTTATCTCTGTTACTAAGCATTGCTTCTGTAACCTGGCTTCAACTCAGGGCATGAGTTTGCTGTTCCGTTTGTTTTTTTTTTTTCCCCCACTCTGCATGTTGCCTCATGTTTGTTCTGCTTATTGATCCTGTCCTTTTGATTTTAAATTCTGAACTGTTTTTTGATCCTTCTTAGCCCTTTGGTATCTCTGCTTGGTTTTTGATAATAAAATATCTTGGAATAGCCTATATGTTTTTATGTCTCTTTTGTGCCATATGGCATCTGGCATAACCAAACCTAAATTAATCTATAGCTGATCCAGGTAACGTTCCGTTTTCAAAAGATAACAACTCCATGAGAACTAATTCACCAAAATTGTAGCGAGTATTGTAGTTACTGAATGCGTCTACATACACTTACTAATCCGATAAGAGCAGAAAATCAGATTTTGTCAGTAATCCGATCAACGCGTATACATGCAGTTGAGTAATCAGCTAAGTGACTGATTGGTAAAAATCAGATTTCTACTTTGCAACCAAACAATAATCTAACTGAAATATCGAATGAATATTGAATTTCAAACAATATTAAATCAGCAAATTATTAATTTTCTCAAGTACTGTATATACACTGCGATTTAGAGTCTTCACAAAGTGTTAGCCATTTAGCTGCATTTAATTCCAGGGTTGCCAGATTCAGCAAAAGAATCTCGCCTCAGTTTTATGTAAATAAGCATAAAAGAAACAAAATCTTTAAGAATAGCCACTGTGCATGGGCAGACTGACACAAACAATCGTAGTATCCGCTCTCTTTATTTGATTTCTTGATCTCTTTTGAATATGATTGGATAAGTTAAGTTTGGAATGTGTTGTATGTATGACACTTGGATAATCAGATAACTGCAGAAATTTTACTATGATTTGACTGTTTTACATGGTGCTCAAAACTGAAAATTGGAACCTGAAAAACTAGATAGTTTAGAAAAAGTTAAGTGCAATTAGCAAAGCCTCTTTTTTGGAACACATTGAAGAAAGTGTCATGGCTAACCTGGCAGAGCTGCAACTGTAACGGACAGTAAGAAGAGGGAGCAACAGAGTAGATTTTAGGCACTAATCCTCTGCCAATTTAAAATATATTGTATAACCTCAATAAACCATTTACTTAGTAAACATTTATACAGTAGATGTGATGCATGAAACATTAACAGAGTTACATGTGAATGGGAAAAAACTGTTAAATTACCAGGTGAATGATGCTCAGTATCATATATTTCATACACACCCTTCATATACATTATATGTTTTCTGGTGTTTCATGATGATCAAGTATTCATACAAGTGCACTTATGAAGAATCTTAACAAAGCTTGCAGCATAATGGTTCCAGTGCAATGTGATCTTGTCACTAAACCTGTTTTCAATCCCATATTCGGGTCACACGTACTATAACATAACAGTCCCTCAATATTCATCTGGCAGATGGTTTGCTATTTAGTTAAAGGGTGATGATAACATATACATCATCACAGCCTTATATACTGCCTGCAGAGTGAGAGAGGGACTCCAAGTACCATATGGTGAAGGCTGTCCGACTGCACCCTGAGACGGCATTCATGTCCGCTGGTCAGCCTTCAGATCTCTGCTTCTGAGAGAAAAATGTGGAGGCAGATAACGAGTGAGAGCGAGTGTGTCAGAGAGACAGAAAATGGGAGGGCTTTCATCCTCTAGCACTGTTACCCTTGGCCCGCCTGCTCATTCATTGCTATTTTTAGTATCTCTACCTGTAGTACATCAGGAAGTGCTTCTAGTGACATCAGAAGTTATGCATAAGGTGCATAAGGTTAAACAATTATAAATCAATAATCAAAAGGAAAGAATACATGGTTGAATTTTTGGTAAGAAGAGTTCCAATGAGAAAGAAAAATACAACAGGCTATCCAGAGATGTCTTGGAAAAAAAGCATGAAAGCTAGATGGTTTCTGGATGGATGGGATAAAGAGTGATATGGAAATTGTGATAAGGACATGATACGTTGTGATAAGTCTCTGACACTGTACCTGGCTCACTTGCCTTTTTTATGGTGTAATGGGATGTTGATGGCAGCAGAACGAATTCTGAACTGTGCAAAACTTCACTATACAGCAGGACTATAACTCAAAATATAAAGTAAGTACTTTCTAGGGCAAAAAAGGGGAATAATCTTCCCTGGCCATATTGCTCACCAGCCTGAACACCAAGCTGCAGTTCACTTACTGAAAATGACTCAGAAGGGAAAAGCCTCTGTAACAAGCAGTGAGTGAAAATGGCTTCTTTACAGGCTTGGTGGAGAACCATCAGGGAACATACTTGAGGAATCAGGGAAGATAATGGGTCTCTGGTGATGTGGATGTTGAGGTACTGGAGTGCTGACCAGAAAGTCCATGGTTCAAGTCCCAGAACTGCCAAGCTGCTTCTGTTGGAATTGAGCAAGGTCTTTAACCCCCAGTTGCTTGGACTGTTCCTTGTAAGACTTAATAAGAGCTTCTACTAAATGACTAAATATACTAAATCTACTAAATGCCATCAGTCATGTGGGACTGTGGTACCCTAGAACAATACAGTCATTCTTATTTTTCCATATTCATAACATTTGACACACTCACCAAAAATGGGAACTAGAGTGGTGCTGCCATGTTTTCTGTCTTTCAAGTCTGCGATTGTCTTTTTTATCAGCAGGTGTGGTAAGGGTCTACTTGTACTAGTTTTCTGTCATTTGGACCATTAACTAAAATAGTTAAAGCGAATGGACATTAATCAAATGGACCTTAAACATGTCTGTATTAAATTAGAGATAAATGCATTTCTCTAGTACTCTCAAGACTTTTGTCCCAACTTTACTTTCTCATGAAACCCCAGTTTTTTAAGAGTTTAACACTTGAAGGGATTTCATTTGACAGAAAAAAACTGCGTGCTCTAATTAGAGCAACTTTTTAATTGACACATTTAGCCTTTCAGCGGTTACTTATTCGACCAAATTATTTTATATTTGGCAAGGCAGCAGTGGTCTCTTAGCAACAAACATTAATATGCAGATACACTTAAATGGTGGGAATTGGCCCACATCTTTGTTTTTTCTTATAGAAAGCACCAAGACATAGTGAGAGGAGGAGAAAAAAGGAGACTGAGATTATGTTTCATTTGGATAAAAATGCATTATGTTCTCCAGCACACTAGCCATAGCACAGATCCTACCTTTGTTGATATCATGTACTTTTTGTATTATGACATTATGATTCCATAAGCATGTTGATTGATCTACTTGATGTACTTGTGATGTGGCTAATGGATATGAAAATGTAAATGAGAGTGTTGTGAGCAGGAGACAACGCTGTATGTGTGGCTGTTCTATCCCAGCTTTGTTCTTACACAGCCCATGTACCAGAAGTCTCATCATATACTGCTCAAAAAAATAAAGGGAAGATTAAAATAACCCATCCTAGATCTGAATGAATGAAATATTCTCCTTGAATACTTTGTTCTGTACAAAGTCGAATGTGCTGACAATAAAATCACACAAAAATCATCAATGGAAATCAAATTTAAAATGAAATTAAAATTAAATTAATAAAAATTTAAAAAATTAAAATTAAAGTGTAAAAACACACTACAGGCTGATCCAGCTTTGATGTAATGTCCTTAAAACAAGTCAAAATGAGGCTCAGTATTGTGTGTGGCCTCCACGTGAAGTCTGATTTACTTAGATTTACGTTGTGTTGCTTAAGTGTTCCCTTTATTTTTTGGAGCAGTCTACATTGGGCTTTGGATTGACATTCAGACAGCATAACTTTGCGTTCCGTGTATTTCTAATACTGGAATATTTTCATGAATTGGAAGAATTTATGTGCATTTCTAGCAAAGCAAGAAGAATTAATAACTACAGTAATTTTGCTGTATTTGAAGTACAGTGTAATTTCCAATATTTCTTTTATTTTCCATACTTTTCAAATTGATGCAGACAGCTTACTGTTTAGAGTACCATTATGAAACATTATTGTTGCTCAACATATTCTAACCAGTTAAAATGTTTTTTTGTAGTGCATTCTTCATTTTATAATAATCATAATAATAATTGTTGTTTTGTAAAGCAACCTTGGGTTGTTGAAAGGCGGTATATAAGTGCAACTTATTATTATTATTATTATTATTATTATTATTATTATTATTATTATTATTATTATTATTGTTATTATTATTATTATTATTGTTATTATTATTATTATTAATAGGAATAGTAGCAGCAGTTGTTGTAGTCGTAGTAGTAATATTAGCATTAATGACTCTTATAGTACATATTAATATAGTAGGAATAATTGTAGTAATAGTTGTAGGTACTTTTATAGTATATAATTATAATAATAATAATAATATTATCAATAGTAGTAGTAGTAATGTTATCAGTAGTTAGATTTATAATAGTTAATAGTAGTTACTCTTATAGTATATTATTATTATTATTATTATTATTATTATTATTATTATTATTATTATTATTATTATTATTATTATTTTATTATCAATAGTAGTAGTAGTAGTAGTAGTAGTAATATTATTAGTAGTTAGATTTATAATACATATTTTTATTATTATAATTATTATTATTATTATTAATAATAATAATAATAATAATAGTAATAAAATTAATAATAATAGTAATATTAATAGTAGTAGTAGTTACTTTTATAGTATATTATTATTATTATTATTATTATTATTATTATTAGTATTAGTATTAGTATTAGTAGTAGTAGTTGTTGTAGTAGTAATAATATTAGTAGTAATGACTCAGAGTATACTATTTGTATTAATATTTGTAGTAGTAATAGTAGTAATCGTTGCAGGTTTTTTATTATTATTATTATTATTATTATTATTATTATTATTATTTTATTATCAATAGTAGTAGTAGTAGTAGTAGTAATATTATTAGTAGTTAGATTTATAATACATATTTTTATTATTATAATTATTATTATTATTATTAATAATAATAATAATAATAATAGTAATAAAATTAATAATAATAGTAATATTAATAGTAGTAGTAGTTACTTTTATAGTATATTATTATTATTATTATTATTATTATTATTATTAGTATTAGTATTAGTATTAGTAGTAGTAGTTGTTGTAGTAGTAATAATATTAGTAGTAATGACTCAGAGTATACTATTTGTATTAATATTTGTAGTAGTAATAGTAGTAATCGTTGCAGGTTTTTTATTATTATTATTATTATTATTATTATTATTATTATTATTATTATTATTATAGTAATAGTAGTAAGGTTATATCTGTTTTTATCTGTAGTAGGAATATAGTAGGAAGATATAACCACTTAAACACGATTTAATGTATGCTGAACTTTACTGATACTTAATTATTTTACTCTGTGGGGGTGCTTACATCTGGAACCTATTCTGTACCTCATGGAAATTTTTCTCTCAAACCTCAACAGGCAAAATCTAAGGTTTGTACACAGAATCATAATATACTCCATTTAAATAAAGAATGTTTTCAAATTGTAAATACAGAAGATACAGAGGCCCGGTTTGCATTTCATTCTCAGTTTTCTAAAATTCTTCTACAGATCTAAATAGCCAAAAGTTTGTGGACACCACTTCTAGTCAGTCTTTTAAGTTATTTCAGCCACACTCACTGCTAACAGGTTCATAATATAAAGCATAGCAGAATAGAATCTTCATAGGAAAACAGCTACAACAGAATGAGTTCTACCAAAAACCTAAGGGCCTCTCAGTTTGGCATTTTAATCGGTGTTCAGCAAGCTCAACAACTATGCGCCCACTCTCCTAAAACATAGCTAATAAAGGAATGGTTTTCCAACTTTGCTGGAGAGACTTGTACTGAGCCGTGATTTTAACTTTAACACAGCACTGAAATTAATTGGAATGGCAACTGTGAGTCAGGGCGTATTGTCCAACATCATTGTCTGACCTTAAAGTGATGTTCCACATTTTACTGGATAGTGCTACATTCTCAGAAAAATGAAGACTGGTGTAGCAGTGAATAAGAAACTCTATACCAATATCCATGTAGCTTTGGTGCCCAAAAAGCTTTGTCCATATACTGTGTCTGTTCTCTGATTGTAAATTCAGCTGACTTTTAAAACTCTATGTTGGTATGAGTGTGGCCCAAGTTGTTGTGTGAGACCTTAAAGTCTCAGGTCATATCTGCATATTAGAGTCTGTTCAACAAATCAGTAATTTACAAAAACGAAACCATCAAACCAGCCTTTTTAATTGTCAGAACTGAACAGTCATGTACACGAGTAAACTTAAACTGCTTTTTAATGAACACATTTCTTTTAACCACTGTGAAAGAGCATCTATGTGTGCCAATTATAGAAATGAGAAACCTCTTATTCTGTCAGTCTCAAGTCCCTCTGAGAGAAAATTTAAGACAAAGCAGATGCCTAGACCCTTAGAAAATAAATCCATAATTTTCACAATTTCAAAGCTAAAGTGCTGTTCCAATGACTGTGATTCTCCCGTGACTATGTGTTTATCACCGTATGGACCTAATGACTAATGCTAAAAAATGCTAAGCATATAATTTTTGTGAATTCCCTTAGGAATGTGTCATCCTTCATACTGATGTTTTTAGTGCAATTAAAATGAGTAACACAGTAAATTGTTGTTCAAATCCCCAATGTCATTAATGTCTTTTTCAACTCGGTGTTGAGTTTATTTTTAACATAAACATTAACTCAGGCATGTCTGTTACTGATCTGTTACCGTCCCCATGTGGTGTTGTGGGAAGAGAGAGTGAAAGTGAATAGGCGAGGTAATAAAAGAACGTGACAAGCACAGAACTATGGGACAACATTAACAGGAATAGAAACAGAGAGAGAATCAGTTCAGCTCTGTTACCTAGAGCCCACACCAGAATAGAAGCAGTGGGTGTAATTAGTCCAAAGCGGCAGAGATTGACCAAGTTTATCGACCAAGTCCAACCTTGTGGACCCCAATTTCTGGAGAACTAAGGGAAACCAGTAGATGTTGTAATCTCTGAGAGAGAGAGAGAGAGAGAGAGAGAGAGAGAGAGAGAGAGAGAGAGAGAGAGAGAGAGAGAGAGAGAGAG
>JAVSBU010061954.1:0-13914 GCA_033118015.1 Loricariichthys derbyi
GGTGACCCCTGAAAAGGGAAAAGCCGAAAGAAGAAGAAGAAGAAGAAGAAGAAGAAGAAGAAGAAGAAGAAGAAGAAAATAAATCATATTATCATAAAATGGAATGATTAAAATAAGGTCGTATTTATAACCAACAGACTTGTCAGATTTAAATTGTTTGCTAAATAATGCACGTTTTTGTTTACAGATTGATTTCTGGTCAGATGATACCCCAGAAAGGTAATACTTATTTAAAATAAATTAACAGTGGGATTAATAAAGGCCATTAGATGCCTTCTTATAACGTGCAATCTAATTTGAAAGTGGTGGAGACTGTAAGACACTGTAGACTTGCTCATAATGCAGACTGTGTACATGCACAGTCATAAAGAAGATTACAAAAGGGTGTAATATCCACAACACTGCACACACGCAATTCACTGCAAACATGCTTGTATTTTAAGGTTTTAAAAGGCATATGGTCATTATAGAATTACATTAACAGAAGGCCATAGCACAGCAGTAGATCAATAGACAACAGCTTAAATGTGACACACCAATGAATGGCAAGTAGCCTACTTTTACTGTAGTTTAGTAAGATCCTATTAGGTTTGCTATAAATAAATACCCTGGAAAAGACAGCACATTGTATTTACAATTGCATTCGACCACTTTATTAAGGTTTTAATGAGCAGGTCTATTATTTATTAGCTTTCAGCTGTGATTGGTTTATATTAGCCTAACACCCATTTGCTCAGCCAATGGTCGCTTTAGGTCGTTTGTGACGTCAGTACATTTAAACTTTCTGTTTTAAAAAGCTTCACCTGGCTTCACGCGCGGGGCGGAAAACCAGTGCCTGAGGTGGCTGTTAGAGTCGAAGTCATCTTAGAGTTATTTGTAAAGAGGCACTTGGTTATTTTACATTTAACCTAACTTGAGTCGAGAAAGTTTATTATGAGTAAAACCGCTTTATGTCGTCCCCCATGTTTAGCGGCATGTTCTACTGTGAAGAAAGCGCGCGCTCAAAGGAGCCGTCCTGTTACACTGATGATGGACTGAATGATAGTTTGGATGGGTAATGCTTCAGTTTCTATTACTCACAAAGCTGGGTGATTTATACATACATATAGAGCTGCCTGTCAAGGGTATCCCCTCAATTCTTATGGAAATCTTCTTAAAATGACACAACCCCCCCCCCCCCAATTAATTAATTACTTAATTATTCGTTATTAAATGCTTCCTGGAACATGGGTTTCTCTGCATGGATTAGAATTTATCTTTCAGTTAAGGATCAATTTAACAAGTTGGCAAGTGAGTTAAAAAAAATCTGAGTTCATGCACAAATTCCCTTATTTTACTTACAAATAATATCTGAGGTGTCAGAATTATTTAACATTCCTGGTTGTATTTTCACTCTTTCTTTAACAGACCAGCCGTCTTGTGTAATGTGTAAATTGTTAAATGCCTGATTGCAAATGTTTTCTTTTTATGTCATTCTCACATGGCTTCACTATATTACGGTAATTTTGACTTTGGCTGAATTGTAGCAAAAAGAAACTGAGACACATTGAGTGCCAAGTATATTCTGCCAAATTGTCCAACTTCTAAGTGGCAAAGTGCTCTATCCCCAGCCTAAAAATTGCATGTTTTCTCTGCGCACTCTGAGCAGTGTGTACCCTGTGTTGAATTGATGCTTTGTCTAGGGTTACATCCGTCCTTTACTGCCATTTAGGATCTGGAATTGATGAGTCCAGATATCTTAGATCGTTGACATCTTTAAAGAGCTGCAAATCTAAATTGGATTATGTAGGTATGAAAGTTAATAACCCACCTTTCTGTAATGAATGACCTTCAATCTGGTGTGATTCAAGTTGCCCTTGGTGTGTATACACACACTACTGCTCAAAAGTTTGGGATCACTGGAAATGTCTTTGTTTTCCAAAGAAAACACATTTAATGCAATTTGCAGCAACAGTTTTATCAATTTCACAAACTATTAAAATACATTTTTGCAAAGCAGTCTATCAGCATCTGCCACTCCTTTTTGAAGTAAACATTCATCATTTCCTTTAAAATCATTATTTCTAACTCTGACAATGTCAGCATGTCCTATGCATTTGTTATATTTCCTATTCAGACTATTTTCATGTGTTTCCATGAAAAACAAGGAACTTATCAAGTGATCCCAAACTTTTGAGTGGTAGTGTGTATCTCGTGTGTTTGTTTGTAAGATGGGGAATATTAACTAGCCAGACTGTGACCATTTCGCAGATGGTTTGGTGTAATATTTAAGTATTTTTTTTAATAAAATGTACTAACATAATTAGATGTACTTGGTAATGGGTCTGTTTCTGAGCTTCAGCTGAACACTGGGTTTCAGGAGTTCTGCAGAAGTGACTGATGTGTTTGAAGAGGGACAGTGTGAGCCTGAAGTCTGGACTCCACCAGCAAGTGAATTGAGATACAAAATAGCTGCTCAACTTGAGCAGTACCTCTCTGATGAGTATTTGGAGACGGATGCCTTCCTTTTAAAACATGTCCAGAGGAATAAGATGGGTTACGTCAGTTTGAAGTTGCTGACGTCATTTAAAAAGGTGAGCCTACTTTATGTCAAGTAGGAAAAAACTAATGGACTTGTCATCCTAACATGGCACTTTATCTTGGGCACTTGTTTTAATAAATTTTAATAATTTACCACAATGACAAATTAACAGCTAGCTTTGTTTATATTTTGTCCCCAATGGTCATTTGTGTAATCATGGATATATTTATGCGCACACATTTTGGCAGATCCGAGACCTGACACGTGACTGGCGCACTACACTGGCTGCTGCACATAGCTCTCAAAATCTGGAGGTGAATGAGGCGGGGACCAAAGTGCGCCGCAGAACGATTGTCCCAGACTGGCTGCTCTGCACCCCCACCAGTAAAATGCTTCTGGCTTGGAATTTTCTGGAAAATGTGGCTTCTACAGATGTTGGGGACAGTGGATCATCTGGAACTGATCAGCACAGTGTGATGGAAACTGCCATGTACACTTTCAGTTCATACGGCACAATCACATCCCTTCGCATCCTGCGCCCTGGTAAGGAGATCCCTGCTGAGCTTAAACGATACACTAAAAAACATCCAGAGTTCGGGCGAAAATTGTGTGCTGTGGTTGAATACGAGCACTTGGATGGGGCACGCAAGGCCTATGAAGCATTGAAAGCAGACGAGCAAATCAACTGTGGTAGAGGAATCTGTGTGGCTCTCCTTGGAAGCCGGGGAACAAGAAAGCAAGGAAACAGCCAAGTTAGAGTGGAGGAGGAGTCGGAGGAGAGTGTTGAGAATGACCTTGCAACAAAGCCAAATCGTAAACTCAGGAAGCACATTTTGTCCTTGGAGGATTCAGCTCTGTACAGCTCCTCAGAGTCAGACTTTGCTCCAGCCTCACCACGACCAAACCGTCGAGTCTCGCGGCCTCAAGCTCAATATGGCAGTCCCCTGACAATCCCACAGGTTTCCAGTTTCCGCTCTGACCCTTATAGAAATCCTCTGGGCAGCCCAGTGGGTAGCCCCCTCCTACCACGCAAGCTCTTCTCTGGAAGTCATGCAATCTCCTCTCTGGCCACACCGCCACTCAGCAGCACTCCTACTTTGAAATGCAACAGAAGTAAATGCTTGGATGTCTCTCAGGACAGCATGGGCTACAGCGGGAGCCCGTGGGTCCAAAGGCGCAAAAATGCCAGCCAAGCTTTTCAGCAAGAGAAAGAGACACAGAGCC
Organism: Loricariichthys derbyi; assembly: GCA_033118015.1. Taxonomy (NCBI): domain Eukaryota; kingdom Metazoa; phylum Chordata; class Actinopteri; order Siluriformes; family Loricariidae; genus Loricariichthys; species Loricariichthys derbyi. Next base: position 3,746 of record JAVSBU010061954.1, read on the forward strand.
CTGTATCACCCAGCCAGGTAAAGAGGGCACTTGGTGTGCTAGTGTTGCGTCAGCCGCTAGGTCCAGATGGCACTAAAGGGTTCCACAACTGCATTGGGAGAGGAAAGGTGCTGCTATCACCATAATGCACTGGTGGCTGATCATCTGTTTTGGGCTGTGGTGTAAAGCACCTTTTTTTTTTTAATGCTGGGAGGATTCATGCTATGAAATGTTTTGTACTATAATGAATAATAAAGATGATGTAACAGTTTGAGTACTCTCTGTGCTAGCTCTAATACCATAATGATATGGGATACTTCATATTTTCTGCAGTGTGAGTTTATGTGCAGTACTGTGCAAAAATCTTAGGCCACTACTTGATTTGTTGTTTTAACAATGCTAAGTGACTATATATAATTTTATCAGTCTTTTAGGTACAAACTGAACATACAGGAAGTGTATGCAAAAAAACAAACAAACAAAAAAATAGAATAAAGTGGCTTCTGCAGGCAAAATTTAGCATGACTGCCCTGATAAAGTGGTTTCTTGGGTGTTACTGTTCCAAAACGACCATTGTTTGTCAAGACTGTGTAGAAGGGTCAACATGGCATTGCAAGGAAGCTGCTCTCAAGTGTAAGCGGAGGCCACCCAATACTTGCCTCTGTAGCCTATAGAAGCTATTAACTTTTCCCCCTCAGTTTAATACCCTATACTAATTTTCTGGTTTAATATATATCTCAATCATTGCCAGGACAACAAGTCTAATAGTGGTTTAAGACTTTTGCAGAGTACTGTATTTCCACAGCTATGTTCCAAAGCAAGACACAAGAGGATTACTGAGTATAACCCATGTAGGTTCTCTGCTTCAACACTGATCTTGGTGCAATGTGATGGATATGGTGTTCCTTCTGGATAAAACATGAATGTCACAAATTAGCCATAATAAAATAAGTTTATTCACCAGAATAAATAATTCCATAGATAAAACAGTTTGAGGCACCAATTCCATCTGGGGGAACAGGAGAACACATGCCCTGATAACACCTATACTGTGGCCTGATGCAATAGCAAAATTTCTATACTTTGCATAAAATATAGGAAGGTGTTTCAAATAAAACACCATTAATTCACTCCTTGCTTATTTGGCTATGTGGTAATTAAGATGGGTTAATCTTCATTTATTTTTGTTGAACAAAAGCCATCTCAGATCTAAGTTCACATAGTACATAAATAATCATACATTTCCAGTTTCACTGGGGTATAAATGAGGTGATGTGGGTCAAATGCCCTTACATTTACACGTGTAACATTATCCTTCATAAAGCAGGCAATGACTATGAATACATAGCTACTGTCCTGAGCTTCCAAATAATGAATCTGTATGGAAGAGGACACAAATGTATATTGACCCAAGTACTCTGAGAAAAATATAGAAAGGCAAATTTCTCCAAGTAGTTACTGTGAATATTAGTTGAAGATGACAAATGCTGGTTGGTGACCAAGTCATCTAAGTTGTTGCCATTATCTGAGCCAAAACATATTTGGTAGGTGTACAAAAACACAACCTCTTCTCTCACCTAACCATACACATAAGCGCCAGAAACTTGGCTGTTTTTCTACCAAGGATGAATGTTATTACAGTATATGGCCTCATAGACTTTAATCAGTACCAGAAAATGTTAAATAAAAATTTGATAGCATCTGCAAAGAAGCAACCACTGGGTGGTTTCTCAAGGACGGTGACAAAAAAATACAAATATACATGTCCAAATCCACAAAAGCTTGATATGGTTAAATCACCTAACACAAAACTGTAAAGTCAGAGCCACTCAAAAGGACTAATACAACAAACCTGGCAAAAATGCATTATCAAACTAATTATTTTTCCAAATATGTATTTCTTTGAACGAAATCACATATGCAACAGAACACCCAAATTTGTTACAGATTAATTTCTTACCAGAATAAAACGTTTTACACACCATGCTGATGTTAAGGGAATACAAAAAATTAAAAGCACTCACTGCATACAATATTTGCAATAAATATAGAAAATATTAACTCCATTAGATTAGATCTGTCTGACCTCTCTGCATTTAACAGTAATGTGTTTGTTTGCTTTTTCCCCGCAACATTCTGTACCTGTCTCTAATACCTTTTAGATATGATTCACAATTTATTCATAAAGTTGCAGTACTTTAAAAAAGTGCCTGTCAATCAGCAGCAAGGTTTCACATATATGGAGATGACTAGCTAATACACGACTAAAGTAATAGAAAGTGTAACAACAATGAGCAACAATATCCCAAAAATCAATGGATGAGCCTCACCACAGATAATTAATTGTCCAAGTCCATTAATTTCTAATAGCTGCAGAGCTCTGTGCTGTGGCTGAATGTGAGTATTTGGACAGGAAGTGCAAGGCCTGTGAGAGCAAGTGCATTATGAGCGAGAATGGATCGGGAGAACGGACAGTCTTATTGCAGTTTAATGTAACTAGCTTTCTTAAGGTGGCTTTGTGTCATTCTGCATACTATAACCTATAATTAACGAACATAAGTGGAAATTAACTGAATACTTGCAGCATTAACTTCATAACATAGAGTTACTGAGAAATAATTTAAACAATTATGTTTACTGAATTACTGAATTAGAAGCCTATTTGTTGTTCTGTTGATTTTTGCTTATTTGTGTCTGATTTCTCACAGGGTCTATATTCTCCAAACAGAATCAAATTAATGTTAAAGTAATACATTTGTTCCTGTTTAGCAGCAGGATAATAAAACCTGAATATTGGTCTAGCATTAACAATTGTTTACGTTAATAATGGGTACAGACTCACATGGTTATATTATAAAAAGCTGGTTTGGTTTAAGATATCTGACTACAGGTGCTCCCTCCCTTTATAATGGTGTTACAATCCAATAACAAACAGAGGGGTGTTATATATACTGTATATATCATATCATAGCTTAACTTATACATGCTTAAAACACATTAACCTACAGTTGGGCAAAATCATTACCACAAAGCCTATATTATAATACAGTTGCTGAATAACTCCTGTAATTTAATGAATAATGAAAGTGAAAAGCAAAATGGTTAGCACATTGGTGGACCGATGCTGCTGCTGTTCAATTCAGTCAACTGGCCACTGCCCAGATGCCTACTATCTGCAGGAGGGTATCATCTTACATACCACTTTCCCTGAGGGAAAACATCTGAATGCGGCTTTGGTTGAATGTGCATTTTTGGATTCAAATCGTAAAGTTGAAATATCGTACACCTAACCATTATAATCCAAGGAGCACCTGTATATGATTCATATAATGAAGTTATATGACAATATATGAAGTTTCCTTCTGCCTGATTGGGTCATCAAATTGTAAGCACTGTATATTTAGTTTCACATGGTCATTACAGCAATCCTAACATGGAAAGCTCTGGTCCTTAAATCTGATTGGCTGGGCCCACAGTCAAAGGCATTTGAAAAATTGTCAGTATATGCACACCTATGATCAGCTCACAAGTGAAATCTGTATTAATGTGCTAGGTGTATATAAAACCATAATAACAGGGTAGGATGTTGCAACACACATTAGAAATATAAAGATTTGAAATCAGTTTTGAGTTATTCAGTGGTTGGTTTAAACAGATGAACATAACTATCTCGAATGTCATGTTGAAATTAACTATATACAATTTTGAATTATAGATAAATGACAAACTGCCACAGTTCCTTTAAATCCCATGTTTCATTTGTATTTCGCCAGTGCCCCTAAGTCACTGTCTTGAGTTATGTGTCGTCTAGGGTTGTGCGATATGCATCATCTAAGACATCTTTATTGTTTTAACAACGTGCGAGCTGACTTAGTATGTCACTCACCTTGCAAGAAACTCTTAAAAACAAACCTTAAGAGTTCAGGTATTCAGTATTGCGTCAGGTAACCAGATAGGATAGACTACTGCACATGCACACTGAGTGCATGCAGCATGCAAAACCGAGCTGGTGTTCTACCTAAAAGCTCATGACTAAAGTTAAAATAAGTGAATAAACCAGAGACAAAATACAGTCACCACCAGCCTAACGGTTAAGTGTTTAAATTTAATTTTTCCCTCACATAGTGGTTGTTCGGTTTTGTAAAGACGGATGTTGCTCAAAAGAAAGCAGTCTGCAAATTATGTTGAAAATTGGCTGCCGTAAAAGACGACTCAACAACCAATTTCACCATTTACAACTTACACCCATGAAGAATATGAAGATTGGCAAACTTTGTATATCTAATGCACTGTCAAGGACAAGTATGGCTCAGATGTTCTGTGTGACAATAATTCTGTTGTTGTGGCAAAATGTGAAACCTTTCACAATTTATGCTGTACAGTTTGTACTTGAATGCTTCATCTTAAAGTAAATAAGTCCCATTTTCCTTACATTTAAATTTTCTTCAGTGTTTTATCATTTTGTTAGCAAGCAACAATTAATACCTTGTTAACAAGTGGAACCTACAGTGCAAGACTTTACAAACATTTTTGAAGGATGTAAAGTATCATCTAATTATTATTTTTTTAAAAACCCAGAAAATATTAAAATTGTTTTTTTCAATATCGCACACCCCTAGTGTCATCTATTGTGGTTGTTCCATTGGTGGGTTTTTACGATGAGCCCAGTAGTAGCAGTCACACTCCAAAATGAATCCAAAATTACTGACAGTGCCAGAACTTTGTCTTCAGTTGTCTGTGGTCACAGTGGGACCAAACAGCAAGCATGTCACTTTGTGTTCGACTGCTAATATTAACTTAGAACCCATTAATTATTTCACAGAAGACGATGTTGGCTGCTACTACGAAATTGGCCTAAAAAATCATACCATAAAGTCAGCTTTAAAGGCATTACTAAGTCTACTTTGGAGCTGAAGTACCAGCATGGCACCAAATGGACTTCAAACCTGCACGTAAAACTGGTTCTTTTTAAAACCTTACAAGATTTAAACATAGCTGTGTTGGTCAACTGTTAAAACTATAAACAATTAAATGAGTAGATCTGTGGTAAAAACTGTATGATATGATGAAAGCTTGTGATGCATGCATAAAAACACTTGAATGTTAACAAACTGCATCATAATTAAACCTGCCTTCCCAACACAGCTTTGTTAAGGCCATAGTAAAAGCTCACTGAATCACACTCATGCTACAGTTATGAACAGAATATTAATTCATCAAACCATTATGGATGGCAATCCTTCTCACAGCATCTGCTCTGCTTAAAACACAGAAAATGGAATACGAGAAACGTCCACGCCACGTTTCATACTGTCGTTCCAAACATCACACCATCTAACTCTGGATCATCCATGTCATCTTCGCTAAGTGAAAAGTCTTTATGGTTGGAGAGGCCACCAGGGCTGCCATTTGACTCTCCATCTGTGAGAGATGAGTCTGCTGAAGGCTTGCCTAAGTCAAGAACAGGCCCCATTCTTTCAGCCTCTGCCATCTGGGAGAGCATGCTGTCTAATAAAGGCCGGCTTTTGCAGATGTTGTCCAACAGCTGGCAGCGGTGCTGCAACTGGCCAATCAGGGAATCCTTTTCCTTTACCATGTGCTGGAATTTCTGAATGGATTCCTCTGACTGACAAAGTTTCGCATGAAGGTAGGAAATCTCCCTTTAAAAAGAGGGAAATAAACTGGTAAGGACCATAAATAAATTGAAAGCCATATGGAAAATATTACACATTTCATCTGAATGGGGTAAATCTCTCTATTGACAAATATCATGATTCAATGAGGTTGTACTAGACTGTATGACTAGTAGTTTTATATGTCACTCTCTTACTGTTCTTCAAACAAGTGCCATGCTCTGGCAAATTAATTGTCAATTCTGTGGAAATGTTAATTCACCAATAAAATATCCAATTAGCCTCTTCTTAGATTCTAATCTAGTGAAGTTATTCACCTCAATATTTAACCATGTCATTTCACCAAGTTTAGATGTTTAGTCTGAAAACAAATATTTAAAACCCCCCATTTTTATTCTCAGTAAATTTGTCTGATACAGTATATTACAATTCACAGCATTTAGCAACAGCAGCAAATTCCACATGGGACAAAGGTCAGGATCAAACTGGGGATCTCCGGAGCAAGTAAGCCAAGTACTTGTGCCACTGTGCTGATTCTACTGGCAAATAACTTTTTTGGTGTTGTTGATTTTCTATATGACAAGAACTTAACATAGTATCTGCCAGGAATGAAGTGAAATAAAATATTTCTACAAATTTTAAATCCATCGATTTTAAAATATTGGAGGAAAAACACTGAAAAAAAAATCTACATTTTCATATGATCTACAGTGGCTAAGGAAAGTATTCAGACCCCTTTAAATTTTTTACTCTTTGCTTCATAGCAGCCATTTGCTAAAATCAAAAAAGTCAATTTTTTCTCATTAATGTACATAGATGTGTAGAAATTTCTGCAAATTTATTAAAAAAGAAAAACTGAAATATCACATGGTCATAAGCATTCAAACCCTTTGCTCTGACACTCATATTTAACTCACATACTGTCCATTTCTTCTGATCCTCCTTGAGATGGTTTTACTCCTTCATTGCAGTCCAGCTGTATTTAATTTAACAGATTGGACTTGATTAGGAAAGACACACACATGTCTATAGTGCTCACAGTGCATGTCAGAGCAAATGAGAATCATGAGGTCGAAGGAACTGCCCAAGGAGCTCAGAGACAGAATTTTGGCAAGGCACAGATCTTGCCAAGGTTACAAAATAATTTCTGCAGCACTCACAGTTCCTAAGAGCACAGTGGCCTCCATAAGAGCCTTTGGTGAGAGAGCTAAAGAAGAACCCAAACATCACTGCGGCTGAGCTCCAGAAATGCAGTAGAGAGATGGGAGAACGTTCCACAAAGTCAACTATCACTGCAGTCCTCCACCAGTCGGGGGCTTTTTCTACTCAGTGCAAAACATACAAAAGCCTGCATAGAGTTTGCCAAAAAACACAGGAAGGACTCCCAGACTACGAGAAATATGATTCTCTGGTCTGATGAGACATAGATTGAACTTTTTGGTGTTAATTCTATGTGTATTGTATGAGTGGAGAAAACCAGGCACTGCTCATCACCTGCCCAATACAATCCCAACAGTGAAACATGGTGGTGGCAACATCATGCTATGGGGTGTTTTTCAGCTGCTTGAAGTTTCCACAGTCAGTGATGATTTTGGGAGCCATATCAGCTGCTGGTGTTGGTCCACCCTGTTTTCTGAAGTCCACAGTCAACACAGCCATCTACCAGGAAATGTATAGCATTTCATACATCCTTCTTCTGATAAGCTTTATGGAGATGTTGATTTCAGTTTCCAGCAGGACTTGGCACCTGCCCACACTGCCAAAGTGCCAACCTGTGTTTCCATTACACCTGAGCAGTGCCACAGGCTGATCACCTCCATGCCACACCGCATTGATGCAATAGTTCATGCAAATTGAGGCCCAACCCAGTACTGAGTGCATAGATATGAATGTACTTTTCAGAATACTGACATTTCTGTTTAAAATATCATTGTATCATTTTTATTGATCTAATGTAATATTCCAAAGACCCTGAATTTTGGGTTTTCATTATCTGTAAGCCACAATCATCAACATTTCAAGAAATAAAGGCATGAAATGTTTCACTCTATGTGTAATGAATCTATATAATATATGGGTTTCACTTTCTGAAATGAGATAAAAATATATAACTTTTTCATGACATTCTAATTTTTTTAACATGGACCTGTATGATCATGGCCTAATCTTAAGGTAATGATTGTGGTGGATCAATGGCCTTTGTATCAAGATGTGGATTATCTAACCTGTCCTTGTTTTCCGTTATTTCTTGCGTTGCTGATCTGAGTTGTTCATCTTTGCGGATCAGAGACTCAGCTTGTTCTCGCACGGTGTTCTCTGCTGCTTGTAGTTTTTGCTCCAGATCTGTGACTCTCCTGTGCAGGGCAGCCAGATGCGCGTTTGCCTCCCTTATTTGTACCGGCGACAGAGACGACATGACCCTCAACTTGCAAACTATAATTCGGGACCAACCAGTCTTATTATTGCTTGGCACTACTGTACATCAACGAGCTGCTCAACGCATCACTGATGCAGGTCCTGACCACCATTAACACCATGTATGCTAGCTAGGAATAGTTATCCTTCAGCACGCACGTATTCCTCTCAGATGGTTCCTCTTATGCTACAGCCTTTCTGCAAGATGAGTCAATAGGAAAAGCTACTTTAGCTTCATGTGCATTTAACTTTATCGTAGCACGCTAGCTAGCAATAGATTAGCTAGCTAAACGGCTATATTTTTAGCATTTCCATTCCAATCTCGCCTTTCAGCGTAGAGACTACTAAAAGAACGTTCATATCATCTGCATTTCAAGTTATGACGCCGAAAATAATATCCTACCGACATGTATGTTTTTCCCGTTGTAATTATATAGCAACACAAATTAATTACATTATTTCTATTCTACATTGATTTCACAGAGCTGACGTGTCTGCAACAAGCAAGAAACCTGTAGTCCCTGCGTCCCGGAAATGGAGTTTTAATGTCTGATACTAAAATGATCCATAGTTCCCGTCTTAAGCACCCTAGCTAGGGCATAACATAGTAGCTTTTAGAGCCTAAGCAGTGCACTTTATGTACCAGGAGGAGACATTTGACTCTCGGCAAGCGTCAGTCAGACGAAAGCCGACGTCAAACAAATAATGTAATGCATAAGTAGCCAAGGTAACGGTATTTTAATTACACATCACACAGGTTAAATGTAAATTATATCTGAATATTTCCTCTTAAGAGAAAACATATATATTACAGTCTCTAAATTAAGTCGGAATTTCAACCTCTGCAGGAAACAAATTATTGAAATTTTAAAGTACAGATATACTCGTGCATCTCAAAAAAATTAGAATATCATAAAAGTTCAATATTTTTTGTCACTCATTGAAGAAAGTGAAACCCATATATTATATAGATTCATTACACATAGAGTGAAATTTTTCAAGCCTTTATTTCTTGAAATTTTGGTGATTGTGGCATACTGATAACGAAACCCAAAATTCAGTGTATCAGAAAATTAAAATATTGCATAAAATCAAGAGCCTCTACACACAGATGAATCCTAGACATGGCCTACAAATGTCACAATCCTTGTGTCAAGCCACTCCTGAACCAGAGACAACGAAGTCTTAGCTGGGCTGTTTAGAAAAAGAACTGGACTGTTGCTTAGTGGTCCAAAATCCTCTTTTCAGATGACATGGTTCCCCAAATCATCACTGACTGTGGAAACTTCATACTGGTCTCCAGAGTCTGGGACCTGGATTTCCAAAATTATTTGCAAAATTTACTTTCATCTGAAAAGAGGATTTTGGACCACTGGGTAACAGTCCAGTTCTTTTTCTCCACAGCCCAGGTAAGACTTCTGATGTTGTCTCTTGTTCAGGAGAGGCTTGACACAAGGAATATGACATTTGTAGCTCATATCTAGGATTTGTCTGTGTGTAGTGGCTCTTGGTGCTCTCTTGATCTTATGTAATATTCTACTTTTCTGAGATGCTGAATTTTGTATTTTGATTATCTGTAAGTCACAATCATTAAAATTTCAAGAAATAAAGGCATGTTTCACTTTATGTGTAATGAATCTATATAATATATGGGTTTCATGCTCTACAATGAGTGACAAAAAATATTGAAATTTTTCATGATATTCTAATTTTTTGAGATGTACTTGTATATTCCTATAGCTAATGTTCTCAGACTTTACGAAAAAGGTTCGCATGACGAATTAGTTGCGTACTAATAAAACACAAATTTGTTTTATTTGATACAACAGTAATAGAAGTATAGTAAGATTTCCCTGCAAATGTTAATTAGATTGTTATAATAGGGTTGAGTCCGAATGACGTCACGACTGACGAGGAGGTTTCGTACAAAAGCTTCAGCATGGCTACTGCTATACGCACTGTTCTGTAGGCGTGGAAACAAAGGGCCAAACTTTTCGTCTGCGCATGCGCAGATCCGTGAAATGGCTCATCTCAATAGGTAGCTCAACTCTACAGAACACGCACATTTCATCATTCTCTGTGAAAACATATTCCAGGAGCGACATTTATGCATGAAACGATCACGGATTATAGCATAGTTCA
>JAVSBU010062057.1:0-13913 GCA_033118015.1 Loricariichthys derbyi
CCCCCCCCCCAACCAAAAGGCCATCAGAGGTACGGGCCCCCCCCCCAACCAAAAGGCCATCAGAGGTACGGGCCCCCCCTCCAACCAAAAGGCCATCAGAGGTAAAGCCCCCCCCAACCAAAAGGCCATCAAAGGTATGGCCTCCAAACAAAGCCCATCAGAGCTACAACTCCTGGCCCAATGCCCATCAGAGGTATGGTCCCTAGCCTAATGCCCTTCAGAGGTACAGTCTGGCTGAAAACCAGTTAGACGTATGGACCCTGTCCCAAAGCCGATCAGAGGAATAGCTACTGTCCAAAAAGCCAATCATAGGTATGGCCCCCAGCCGAGGTACATGAGGCACAGCAGATTGTCATCCGTTGCCTCCTGTATTAGGTAGTGGACATGTCCCTCGATGGACAGCGGCAGTCCCATCACTTTATTCCTGTTCTTGATCACGCCTTGCAGGCGTTGGTCGATGTCTAGTACGTGTGTTTTAGCCTGGAATTAAATAACAATATCATATTAAAATATTATACACAGTTTAATAATAGAGAACATCTCTAATCATGCCTTTGTTCACTAGGCTTTATTTGCCTTTAACTTAGATTTATGTGCTGGAATGTCAGCGCATCCCAACCCATTATTATTTGATAAAAAGAATGCAATTCATCCAGGGCAATAAGCAATATAATCATATCTTTAACAAATAAAAAATTTAAATACATAAACCGTATCAATTTATCAATTACCTTCTCGTTAACGATTTCCCCAGATTCATTGGCTTGTGTTTTTGAAGGACCTTTAACGGGTTTACTCCACTCCACCAGTGGGTCATGGAGGAACGTCTTCAGCACGCTGAGGTACGAGAAGACTCGTAAACATCACCGAAACACATCAGGTCCAAATGTTTGAGGGCTTCAGTTTAAAGGAACTGTTAACTTTAATGGTACGTTTACCTCATCAGTGGTTCCCTCTGATCCCTCATGAGTCTCAGCGTGACCTCACAGGCCTGTCTGAAAAGGCCCTCTGTTCCCATTGGCCCCATGGCATGCACCATGTTCTGTGTCAGACGAAACGGCACCACCTCAGGAACGTCGAAGGTCTCACCCTGAACCGCAGCACATCAGCACAAAGGTCATGAGAGAAGATACAAAGGTACCTTCATCACAGTAGTATAAAATCCACATTCTTACTCTGATATGTCTATAGAGATCTATAGTGATTTGACTTTTTGCTCTGGTCTATGTTACCATGTTTTGCTGATATAGCTGTTTTTTTGTATCTGCATGTTTTAATGCATCATTAACGAGTTGTAAGTAACGAGTCCCATAAACCATGTTGAAGTTTGTTTCTGCAGAGTTTATGTAAGCTGTAAGACTAAAATGAGAATCGGGAGTCTTTAAATAAAACAATTTGCTATCAAAGAAAAAGTGACTCTGTGCTTGTTTGAGCTGACCTTGTTAAAGAGACAGTTGAAGTCGACATGAACACATTCTCCAGTTTGCGAGTCGAACAGGATGTTTTCCCCATGACGATCTCCCAGTCCCAGGATGTAACCCACCATGGACATGACGGCTGTTGAGCGGCAGTATGCAGACCTACTGTTATACCTGCGGTACATACAATAAAAAATATGCTCGATGGAGGTAATATGATCATATGTATTTAGACAGGACAGGAGTTTTATTGTTCTGAAGTGGCATTGCTGTAGACTGTAGCTATTTACTATTGTAACTTTTTATCTAGAACACAATAATTATGCAGATTTTGCATTTTACAAATATTAAAAATCCATGTACTAACGTCTGTATATTAGCAGAAAATTATGATGTTTTATGATGACTTAAAAAAAAAGAAGAAAACGTATAGCGCTGTACCATGAGGTAGGGTCGGGAAACGTCCTGAGAAACCACTCATGAAACACAGGAGGATGTCGAGCACACAGGACGTCTTTGTGCAGCTTCAGTTTCTCCTGAAATGATGCAGTTTTGGGCAAAATCATCTTCCGAAGCTCCTTCCCCGTCAGATAAACTCCTGAGAAGATCAGAATTTACTTTATATTACTGATACAATAAAGGAAAAAAAGGTTGTGGATTGGGACATGTCCACATTAGACATATAATGGTGTATATATGTACTACTTAGTGATTAGGGTGTGTGGTTTGGAACACGTCCACAGTGGATATATGATGGTGTATGTGTACTACATAGTGATTAGGGTGTGTGGTTTGGAACACATCCACAGTGGACTGATGATGTTTATGTGCACTATATAGTGAACACTATGCCTGATTTCTCACCTTTCTCTTTGTAGAGCTTGGTGAGGATGTGGCGGAGGCCGCCCGTGTTGTTGACCCACTCGATGATACCACACTCCTCGTTTAGTGGAATCACAGCATATGTTCGTATGTGCAAGTCCCTTCTTTTGGACTCGGCATCTTTCCTTAAACTCTGACACACAAATTCAGCCGTTTAGAACACAAAAGAAGGGCAATCTGCAAAGAATCTACAGCCAGGATATGACTCAGAATGATGATTTACAAAGTACTGAACGTAGGGGTGCCAATACTTTAGCTGTGGCAGTGATCTATGAACGGTTGTGTGTAATAAGATGTTTGCACCTTATTAATAAGGCAGTTGAACTCCATAAGCCTGCAGTCTTTCCTCAGATCATCTTTCGGTTTGCACATCATGGTGTAACACTTTCCATCCGAACCCTTTAGAGAGATCTTCTTCGGTTTCTGAAGCGATGCCAAAATCTCCACCTATAAAACAAAGAAGCCGTAATACAAACCGAGGGCCGGGTGTTTGTCTTATTATTATTAGTGGTAGTAGTAATGAATTCACATTATCGTCGAATCCGGATAAATAAACCCAGTGGCCGGGGAAGGCGTCGTGGTTGGTGTTGGCACCTCCACTGGAGGGTAGAGTGGGGATCAGGACAGACTGTAATGGGATCAGGATCTCACTGAAGCTCGGTTCCTCCACCAAGCGCTTCAGCATTTTAAAGTGCACGCTCATGCTCAATGTGGAGCTGTTCCCATCCACCTGATATTAAAAAAAAAAAAAAAAAAGGGAACAGACACACTTACACCTACAGAATCTCATATAGAACCACCTACAGAACTTTGAGCTTTGTACACTTGTGCATTAAGCAATATCAAGTCAATCAATTAGACTTAGCAAATCAATAGTCAAGGAACCAAAACTTTTGCACAGGGCAAATGCATGACCCTATAATTTCTGCGAATACAGACAGAATCATGAAGCTGAGGAATGTGATTGGCCGATTAGTCTCATATAACTGATTCTGTGCCGGTCATATTTAACTTGTGTGTTCATGAGATTAATGCTGATGCATGTCGAAGAAAAGTTATTATGTTTAGTTTTTAGGGCAATCGGTGCATTTCTTATCTTTACTGCAACATTCTGGACACAACAGGGTCCTAACAATTTAAGGGCCTTAAGTGACCTTAGGATTGCTGAAATCAAATGACTCAAGTTATAAAATACACTTTTATTCATAGTTATATAACATGACTCCTGAACCTTTCCTAACCTTTAACAAAGTTTATTATCTTATAGGAAAAACACTGCTAAACATCAATGAATCGGAATGATGAAAAAAATCCACAAAAACCGAAAATGGGGAGAAAATAAAATGGAATTCGGGGGAAAAAATAAAAAAAACTTCATAAGGCCCTACAAATGTTGTTTCAATTCCCTAAAATGTTCACAAACGTCTTTATACATGTTTGCTCCTGCAAAGTCTTTCATAGAAAAAAATCGATAACATGCATCTACTGATCAGAGGTGCACAAACTTTTTCACAGATATGTATTTGAAGCGGGACTCACTGGTTTGTTGCAGAGTTCCACTAGTTTGTCGGTTAGTCTGTTTGCGTCTCCGATGAATTTCCCGAATGAGCTCTTCAGACTGACGGCTTTATTTAAGATCTCTTTACATCTGTTCATGCGTGTGGGATACGATGACTAGGGTGAAAAAAAATTAAATACAGAAATACTAATTAATAAAATAACTAATTAATAAAAATGTACACACTCACTCTACAGTGCATTAGTCACATCTTCCTACTAATTATACTTCGGTAAGTGAGCTGAAATTCCTTTATTCATCCACTAGTACATAATAATCTGACTGGGCTCCATCGCTTCCTGACAGTTAATTATAATATACAGATGTTAATTATGAAACATCTGTATTTTGTTTCCTGGTGTAACATACAGTAGGTATTTTATTATTCAAACCATTAACCCACTATAACAAATGACAAGCTGAAAACAAAATCCTGCACAGAGTGAGCATCAATGTAACATAACTGATTTTGCCTCTACCTGCACCTTCCACTTCCTTTCTATCAATAGGAAGCTCCACTTACGGATCACACCTATACAGAAAATTTGCCAGATGCTCTGTGCACACACACAAATCATTTTGGAGAGAGCGCTGACCTTGGACACGGCGGTCATCATCCACATGGCCTGCTGTGGATAAGCGAGGAAGACTTTAGCGATGATCTCCATGAGGACGGCGAACACCTCGTCGTTGGAGTGGCAGATGCGAGAGATGAGCTGCGAGAACGCAGTGAGGAACTGGTAGGGCGAGAGATGGAAGGTGTGCTCGCTGATCACCGCGTTGATTTTACTCAGATCCGACTTCATCTGCATGCGGTCCGAACGGCCGGCTGGAACGCAGATTTAACGTCAGTCAACATACAAACATGTACACGGATGTAAGGTGAGGTTTAACCTTTACCTTTCTCCGCCTCATAAACTTTGGCGCCGAAATCGAGCCAGAGCGTCAGCATTCGCGGCATCGCCTGGTAAATGTACTGATTCCCAAACTGAAGAGCTCTGGAATCACAATACGTTGCTGCTGGTAATAAGTCCTAAGCTGGTCTAGAATTTAAATCAGCAGTTTTTTTCCCCTAAGACAAAATGACTAGCAATACGGAATTACTTCTGTATTAGCTGAGCTGTAAATCATCGTACTTTCCAAAATAAGTGATGATGTAGCGGATGACGTTGCCCTGCTTCTCCATTTTGTTGTCCGTCACCATCGGCATGAGTTTGTCGTAATATTTAGCTAGGTAGAAATTACCGTCCTCCCACTCAGGTAACAGAGTTGTGACGTCCTACAGGAAGAAAGGATGAACGTTTAGCGGTATGCAGACGGTATATGATATTTCTTGTCAATTTCTTAGTATTTATGGCTAAGGTTCCAAGAAACCCGTTAAAAAAAAGTTTCATTTCGATTCCACATATCAGTTCCTAAAACTTCAAACACACAGCTGCAATTAGTGCAAAAATATATTTCTATATTAACCTCCTGAGACCCGGCCCATTAATTTATGTCCTTTATAATGGACATTTGAACAGAAATTATAAGACAAAGTTTTCCCTTGGTTCTCAGGAGGTACCTCTCGCCTAAGACTGGTGCATCATGTATTCATGTTTTTCATCACGTAAAAGTTGTTTATATACGCTACATGACAATCATACAAATCTCTCTCAATTACTACTGGCAATAAGTACTACTGAAATAACGAACATGTGATCCAAACCGGAAGTAGTTTGGTGTAGCTCAAAAATTGACAGCGATACGCCAGTCCAAAGTTGGTCGTAATGTTAAGTCAATGGGAAATTTTTCTCGCATTTTCGCACTTAGCGCGCGAATGCGACGTTAGATTTCTTAGCTGTGGACAAGCAACCGTCTCTGTAGAATTCTGCATGTTTCGGTGTTTGTCCCATCTCGATGTCTCGAAAAGTGCGGGGCGAGGTAAGCGTCAAAAAACGGCCAAATAACATTGTGCTCAATGGGTTTCCTATGGCCGGAAATTGTGGGCGTGGTAAAAAGTGACCGGAGAGCCCGATCACGCCGCGACTTGAAGTGCCGGATCAGGGTGCCCGACGGTTCATGCTAGCCGAATTTCCTGTTTCTAGCTCAAAAATTGTCAAGAGTTACGGCCGTCTGAATTTGGCCGTAATGTTAAGTCAATGGGAAAATTTTCTCACGTTTTCGCATGTCGCGTGTGAATGCGACATGCGATTTCTTATCTGTATACAAGCAACCGTCTGCACGTTTCGGTGTCTGTCCCGTGTTGATATCTCAAAAACTGCAGGCGAAATTGCGCGTCAAAAAAACGGCTGAATAATAATAATAAGAAGAAGATAGATGACCTTCGGATAACAATAGTATGATTGCCTATAGGAAATCACACCAATAACATATTCTTTAAGCCTAAACATCTGGCACTTTTTTTTCACCATCATTAAATTGGAAAAGAATGCGAATTGAAATGTGGAACAGATAAGCAGGATGCTAACAGAACCCGACCCTATTTCTAACATTACCCTGTAGATCTTCATGATGGCATTGCTCTCAGAGTTAGCCGTCTCCTCCATGTACCTCCCCACCAGGAGCAGAGCTTTGCCTTTAATCTGGATCCTCTTCTGATCCGTGAGGTGCTCGTTCTCAGGGAAATAGCGCTTCACGCCTTTTTGTAGGATGATCAGTGCCTGGTCCACATCGCCCTGCAAAACAGTACACACTGTATTCGTCTGATCGCGAAATCAGAATTCTAGATTTAGTGCATTTCACTAAAGCCCTATTTCGTACCTTGGACCAGAGCCACTTTGCTTTCTCTACAAACAGTTCAGAGAGGTGAGAGTTCTCAGCGTTCAGCAGAGCGTTAAAGGCCGTCTGATGATGTCCAGCTCTACGAGCCACTCGAGTGCTCTGCAGCCAGCACTGACCCACCTGCTCCTCACACACACTCCTGTCACAATAAAATAAAAAAACAGCTTTACATCTGGCGTGTGTGTGTGTGCACGGCTCGTGTGCGTGTACGGTACATGTTCTGACCCTTTGCTGAGGCTGAGCAGAGCTCGACGCAGAGCCAGAATGGGTTCTTTAGCTCGAAATGAATTCTGGGTCATGAGCAGGCGAGCATCCCAGTTCTTCATCAGTTCGTTCATCTTCAATCCTGTCGACTCCTTCTGCAGCTCAGTGAAAGCGTGCTCCACTTCACTCAGCATGTGCAACCTACACACACACACACACACACACACACACACACACACACACTTATACAGGTGATAACCAGGGTGCCAATATTTCTCATGCTGACTAATAATTTTCCTACTTTCTGTTAATTAATAATGAAACATTGAGTGTGTGTGTTTTGAGTTGAGTGTGTGATGATTGAGGAGTTCAGACCTGACGATGTACTCATATCCTCTCTGGTAGGTTCCACACTCAAAGCTGGCTGCAGACAGAGGAACCACCTGTTCCCTCCTCACCAGCTTCAACCTATCAAAGAAAGCAGCTGAGTCCTGCTTCTTAGCTGACAGCAGCATCTGGCCCAGCCTCAAACCCCACGTGTTGGATTTATCATCTGCACACAGACATACAGATGGAGAGAGAGACTCCCACTATCAAAACCCCTTTATCCATAATCAGGTAAATTCATGAGGTAAGTTCAGTACACTTTATTTATTTAATACCTACTACGAAATAAAACTTACCAGAAGTTAAATAATCCTCAACTAGATCCCACTTTGAGAGCTTCCACGCGGCCTCGGCTCGATAAGTGTTAAGGTCCGACTTCCACCCAGGTCTGTATCATCACAAAATCACATTAGAACGGTTTGTAAAGTCCTAATAAAATTAGCAATATCATAAGGCCTAACATCACCTGTTAGCCAGAACTCCATTAACCAGAGTCATGACTGCAGAGAGCTGCCCAAGTCCCAACATGGAATTCATCATGCCGTGATAATGTACAATCTGCACACACACACACACACACGCAAAATAAATAATGTTTTTAAAATACTCTATATAACTTTATCGGCTACAGCCATAAACACAACCCAAATCAACAATAAGCAGACTTTCATTTTACACAAATTTAATTAACCAATATAAAAATACAAAACACATGAAAAGCCATAAATAATAAACTGATAAAAAATAAATAAATAAAATAATAAATAAACTAAAAAATGATTAATTAAATTAACTCAATAAATAAAAATACACAGAAAAACTCAAATACATAAATAATAAATGACAAAAAAGTTTAAAATATTAAATAAAATACATTAAAAAAATTAAAGAAAATTCACAAACAAATTAAATAACCAAAAGCTAATTATTTAGTAATTTAGTGTGTTAATACAAACTAAAAATAGAAACAATCTCTCATATTAAATTTAATTAATAAAAATACATAATAAAATTGAAAATCCACAAATAAATATATATATAAAACAGAATACATTTAACAAAAAAAACCACAACTAAAATAATTAATAAAACAATTCATTTAAAATTTAAAATGCAATTAATCAAATTGCAATAAAAATCGAATTACACTATAACAAAAGACAATTAAAAAAAATTAAAATAAATGAACATTTTTATGAAATATATTTAATAAAAAGACAATAATTTACCAGTCTTTTACATTGTTTTATTTTTATTTGATCTCAGAAAGTGTAAAACAGTTTTTCCATAGTTCTCCTTTTCAAATGTTATTTTTTTATTTAGTTTTCATAATGAAAAGTCGGTCAGGAACCATTTTTAGTCTGATTTTTTGTCCGTAACAGAGCATGAAAGGCCTGGTTCTCAAACCCTAATATCTTGTAATTTGCTTCACTCTGAGTTTAGTGTTATGTTTTGAATTAACTTTTCAAAAACAACATTTTGGCCTTTATAAATGGACTCAGAATCATACACGTCCACAATACGATGCATCTAAGAATCAGTTTATTTCCCCACCCCTAATTTTCTGTTAAAACACAAAAAAACAAAAAAAAATAACCAGGTGACCAACCACATGAAGTTCAATCCAATCGTTTAAAGTCTCTTTCCTACTCTTCATTGTATTAAAACGTCGGCCACCTAGTTCCTGTTAATGACCTAACTAAAGAAACTTCATTACTGATGGACCATAAGTAGGAGTTTAACTTTATTAGACAGATTTGTAAGTGACTTTACCAAAAAATATGGCCTTCAAATTAGAAGTGGACTTTGCAAACGTCAGTTCTACTTTTAAATGCCGGGAGTTGATCATATGGCTGTTACGTTACATTTATGCTGTGTGTGTGTGTGTATGTGTGTGTGTGTGTGTGTGTGTGTGTTACCTGATCAGGTTCGAGCTGGATGGCTCGATCGTAGCAGGCTGTAGATTCCCTTAGCAGGCCGATGCTCTCATGTTCCAAAATCTGCTCTCTGAGTGAGGGTTCTTCTTTCCTCAGAGCGTTTACGCCCCTCACTCCATCTGGCTCATGCATGGCTGCATAGAGAGCCTGACACACACACACACACACACACACACACACACACACACACACACACACACACACACACACAATGTAGAGAGGTAATGGAATATGAAAGGTTTTGGTTTTGTGGGGTTGGTTGAACTTGGTACCTGCAGGAACGAGAGATGATCCTGGATGTTCTGCTGTTTCTCTCTGATAAAGGCCTCAAAGTGCATGACGGCACGTGTGTACGCTTTAGAGCGAAACGATGCTTTAGCAAGAACGTCCTGAGGAATCCGATTCAGAAAGGAAACCACACACTGATAATCGCTGTTCTCCAAACCTGATGTATCACATGTATTACACTGAATTACATTCTGAACACAATGTGTCTGTCAGCTTAAATCTTTAACACGTGTTTAGGGCTCACACTAAATAAAACAATGCTCAACAGCAACTAGGACATAGCTGGGAACTGAACCCACAATATTCTGATCAGTCCACGACCTGACCCTCTGATCTACAGAAACTGTACATTTCACTATTTGAAGTGATTCTATAACAGAATCGAGTACGTAACTCACCACCGCTGTTTAAATGACCTGCATCTCGGTTATTCCGATTTGAGCTTTTGGCTGTATTTAGTGCTTGGAGTTTATGGCGCCCCCACTGGGTCAGATGGTCCAGCATGGAGAAGACTGTCTGAGTGCTGAGCTGAGTCAGGCTCGAGGCATTTTCCTGCAGCTGAGACAAACGGGGCTCAACCTCCTTCAGCACCGCCATGATCTCCTCTATTACCTACAACAACACAACACTCATTCAGCACCTCCATGATCTCCTCTATTACCTACAACAACACAACACAACACAACACTCATTCAGCACATCCATGATCTCCTCTATTACCTACAACCACATAACACTTCATTCACACAAATAAAAGAAGGGTTTCAGACCTCCTGCTGCTCATCAGCCGTGCAGCCCAGCAGCACGTACACCAGGATGTGAGGCAGTAGGTAGATGGTCACTTTGTAATCGTGTTTAATGATGAAGCTGCAGCAGTTAAACACTTTGCTGGCGAGCTCATGGCGCACCTTAAAATAACCCATAAACAGAACCCTTATTTCTATAGAGTTAAAAACAGTTATACACTGTATAGTTAACAGGTTTTAGACCCACCTTGCTGATGAGGTATCCCGCCCACGTAGCAGACCAATCAGAGAACTTAGTCCCGCGACTGCTCAGGTAGATGGGCTTCGTCAGTTCGGACCAGTTCACCACCTTCTGCGAGCTTTTATATCTTTAAGCAAAACAATGATTTAAAATGTAAATTAAAATCTCAGTGTGAGTCCTACATGTTCCTCCTAAACAACATGATGTTAGTTAATACCTTAACCTGCTCCATCCTTCACGCGGCGACTCACCTGCTGTTCAGATGCGGCTCCAGGATTTCTTGAACCTGTTCTGGAAATCTTCTCCAGAGTCTGCGACCAGGCGAGTCGCTCCGTCCCTCATGACACTCAAATATGGACAGCAGTTCCTGAGAAATAAGTCACTCCAATCATGTGCTCATTTGAGGACATTTAATTTGAAATCTATTTAAGCCTTGAATGTCTCATTGAAGGTCTTTTTCCATTTTCCCCATTTTTTATTCGGATGGGTTTTTATATCTGGAGATGCTCATCCACAACAACCTCCTCATTACGTTATAGAGATAACATTTTAAAATAGAGAAGCAATTTCTACACCTGCATGGCATAAGCTGCAGCATCCTGAGCTCGAACGTTGTCTGCATATGCCAAAAAGGTCCTCGTGAGCTCCGTCAGCAGCCCGAATGCAAAGTCCGGATCGTCAATACCACTCTGAACAGAAAACAGGAACTAAATTACAAATCCCATACACAATACACAACAGCATTATCCCCATATCTATTTGCCAGACTGTTCAGGATAAGTCTGCCTTTTTGGAACTGTAACATTACTGCTGACTTTTAGGATACACTAATTGGAATTCCCATTATTTGTTACTTCCAGGTTGCTCCATAAAACCCACATTAATTTGCTCCACCTAAGTCTGTAGTCCCTTAAATGCATTTTTATAAAAAAAAGAACATTCCCGACCAAATTAAACTCGTCGTCTGTACGAACATTTGCAAGTTTTCCCGAGGCAACTGCACAAATCTGGCCAGCAGGTGTCACTAAGGTGCACAGTTTGAAATATTTCTAATTTTTTTCAAAATAATTGCTTCACATGATTCAACGACCAGCTACTGAATGTTGAACGTAATATATTTTCATCGAGTGTAACTGTTTTTAGCGTTTACAGTAACAACGCTAAAGCTCACGGTGAAGGCCGCGCCGCTGTGCTGGGTGTGCGTGGTCTTGAGGTCGAGTCGGCCAGGGTCGATGGCGCCCAGTTCCCCCAAACACTCGCCACACAGTAACCTCGCCTCGGCGCTCACGTCCTGACAGCCCAGCAGCAACACGGTCACCAGCTCGGACACGACCGGTTCTACCAACTCACTGTCCAGCACCAACTTCAGCACCTGAGCCTGAAACAGGACACACACACACACAGGAATGCAACTCTCAATCTCTCACAGTGGATTTCCCAGTCTGCACCGTGTGTGTACGTGTGTGTGCGTAAGAGACCTGGTTCTTGTGCAGCATCTCCTTCAGACTGGTCAAAGCATGGATCCGGACGTCCACGTTCTCGTGCTGGATGGCTCGCATGGAAAGCTGCAGTGTAGCCTGAAGATCCGAGCTCTTCGACGTTTCCTGAAGACGTTTAAATCAGTGAAAGTTTAGCTTAACTTGGGCATTTTTTTGCTTCTCAACCCACCTCTTGGTCAGAAGGTTTTCCTTTTTACATGATTTATTTAACCTCATGTCAGCGAAGAGGGAAAGAACTGTGATACACACCTTCCTGTAATCTTGAAGCACTTTGTGGACGTTCTTAAGTTCTGGATGATCAGGAAGGAAGTAGATTTCATGAAGAAAATCCTCCACCTCCTGCCTGAGATTAATTAAACACTGATTTACACCTCCAGTGCTGGTCTTATAAACCAACTAATACAAGGTTTGCATGAGGCAGCACTGATTTTGTCCCTCAACACCACAACCTCATACCAGGCTGTTCAGTGGGGGAGAGGAAAGCTTTGTTATAGAAGAGTTTAGATCATGTTTTGTGTCTTGATTAGGCTGAAAGTGATGTCCAGCCCCTGCTGGTAGGTGATCTGCAATAGGTATCGGCTCCAAAAACACTTCTTTTTAGTTGTAAATAATCATATTAGAAGCTATAGCAGATAGCATTAAAGCTATATGGTAATGATATAACCATTAGAATAATCCATGCTCTAAGCAAGTCTCTGTAACAGTAACATGGCTCTTAAAAATCAATTTGGATCATGATAATACTGTCAGTTATGACAATTCTTGTAAACCTTTCATAAATCCCAAGCCGAGCCTGGTGTCACACACAGGGACAATCAGATGTGGCATAACTGGATGAGTCCTCTGCACTAGAACAGTCCATGACCAGGACACAGTGATTTGGATAAAGAAAGGTTGTACCTGTTCTCTACGATGAGATAGTGCATAATCACGGCCGTCTCTTTGGGCTGGACGGAGATCAGTGGGAGAAGAGCGACGATCACATGACTCAAGAGCGATCCCAAATACGAAGGGTCGAGGCACCGCACGAAACAATCCCATGTTCTGAAAGGGATCAAACCATACCAGAACTCAGTGGACTGGATTAGAGCAGAATGATGGATTATGACTGGAGCAGAATGAAGCTCACTGGCAGCAGAGCTGTGGGAAATCTTCTTTGTATCTCAGTCCGGTTCTCAGCGTGGTCATCATCTTCACCCTCACTGAGCTGATGTGTTTTGATCCCATCAGCTTCATCAAAGCCATCAGACTGTTCAGAGCCTCAAGAAGAGAAGCAGGGACAGGATTTCCAAACAGTCCAATATGATGAAATGCATCTCGTTTAATCTTTCTGTCCCTCAGTCCTAATAATGGAGCTCCACGTTTGAACCTGTTCTAATAAAGGAGCTCCAACTTTGTACCTCAGTCCTAATGAAGGAGCTTCACCTCTCTGTATCTCAGTCCTAATTAAGGTGTTCCACCTCCATATCAGTCCTAATAAAGGAGCTCCACCTCTGTATTTCAGTCTTAAAAAAGGAGCTCCACCTCTGTCTGAGTCCTAATGAAGGAGCTCCACCTCTGCATCTCATTCCTAATAAAGGAGCTCCACCTCTGTCTGAGTCCTAATGAAGGAGCTCCACCTCTGTCTGAGTCCTAATGAAGGAGATCCACCTCTGTATCCCAGTCCTAATAAAGGAGCTCCACCTCTATCTCAGTCCTAATGAAGGAGATCCACCTCTGTATCTCAGTCCTAATAAAGGCGCTCCACCTCTGTCCCTCAGTCCTAATAAAGGAGCTCCAGCTCTGAACCTCAGTCCTAATGAAGGAGCTCCACCTCTGTATCTCATTCCTAATGAAGGAGCTCCACCTCTGTATCTCATTCCTAATAAAGGCGCTCCACCTCTGTCCCTCAGTCCTAATAAAGGCGCTCCACCTCTGTCCCTCAGTCCTAATAAAGGCGCTCCACCTCTGTCCCTCAGTCCTAATAAAG
>JAVSBU010062260.1:0-13906 GCA_033118015.1 Loricariichthys derbyi
TAGAGTTAATGTGAATGAGTTGAATAAAGTTTGACTTATTTGACTGTTTTGTTTCTCTGAATGTGCCTTATAATCCGGTGCGCCTTATAGTCATGAAAACACGGTATTTTGGGCTCATCTCATCTTTTTCTCCTCTCCAAAATGCTGGATGTGGACTAAGCTTTATATTTTATACGGAATTAATGAGTGTTTCCAGCACTTTCAAAACATTTAAGAGTTTAGTTTACTTTGTCCTTAATCCCGTCGAGCCACTAAAAGACTCTGTGATCGACTGAGTATTTATTTCTTAGCCATGAGAAAACATTCTCAGTGGTTTTTGTAAGAAGCTTACGACTGATATGCTGCACAGGTCTGCAAGTCTTTCGTCCTGCAGTAAACCAGCTCCAAAACTGAAGGGTTTAATCTGGAATCTGTGATAGCTGGTCAAATCAAGGTTATTCTCTCAGTTTACAAACCAGCACAGCCTCTTTTCACTTGTAATTTTATACAGTCTGCAAGGACTTTGGGTCATGAGACTTTGGGTTTTGCCAGGTGGCACTTGTTGTCATTGGTGTAGTTCACATTACTGTATTTCTCTGACTTGGTCTTTATATACATGTAAATCTTTCCTCATTAGTTATAAATTCTGCTTGTTTTGGTAATGGCATATATTCAGTTTATTAAAACGAGACCACTGCCACCACATACTGCAGTGTGGGCATGGAGTAGAGGTGATAGAGAAATGATGGTGTTTTCCCAACATGTGACCTTTTATCTTTCATCTGAAAACTGATTAGGTCAAATAAAAAAAGTACCGAAGTCTAAAGTAAGTGGGTGTTATGCAATAAGCCACTCTAGGGATGAGACAGACAGTACTGTGCAATAGCCTTAGGATTAGACATACCATTTTTTTCAATGGTTATAATGACCATGTATAATTATTTTTTAGTCTCTTTATTAGAAAATAACCAGAAAATACATTAAATTTGTTTGCAAAGGTCAGATAAAACAGCTAGAAAGCCAAGTATTTAGTGGGACCTCCCCTTACATTTGAACAATAGCAGCATCTTCATTCTTTAATTAGCCTGATCAGGAATGTTTTTTTGAAAGGAAAACAGGGTAAATTAGCGAAAGCTCACAAATATAGAAATGAAGATCAGTGGAAAAGAGTATTATGGAGAGACAAACCCAAGTTTGAAATATTTTGGTCCAATCATCAACAATATGTTATGGTCGTTATACTATTGCTAAAACAACAAATCTACTGGTGGTCTAAGACTTTCACTATTTTGTAGACTCGACAGTAACCCACAATATTTATCCTTGGGGTTTCTTGCATATTGGTTTTTAAGACTTTATCAGCACTATAAGTGTCCATGAGTAATATAATAACAAATGTAACTAATCAAAAACTGAAGTTCAGTTAGACCATAAATCAATAATATCAGCTACAAACTGCAGGTTTTTCTTTCCTTAGTTGAGTCGTTCTTACCATAATATGGATTAGAACGTTACTCAAATAGAGATATTCACTGTATAGGAACTCTAGCTCTTCATAACATAACTGATGGGCTCAAACACATTAAGAGGAAAAGAAATTCAAGAAGTTAACTCTTAATAAGGCACAGCTGGTAACTGAAAGCCATTCCAGGTCAAACCTCAAAGCTGAGTGAGAAAATGCCAAGATGTGCAAAGCTGTCATCTAATTAAGAGGAGCTACTTTGAAGAATCTAAAATATAAAACATATTTTGGCTTGTTTTGTTTTTTTTGTTTACTAAATAATTCCATATGTATTTCCTCATACTTCAGATGACTTTAGTATTAATCAATTAATTAATTAATGCAAAATATTTTAAAACAATAGAAACCACTGAATTAGAAGTCTGTTCAAACTCTTTTGACTGGTACTGTTTGTGTATGTTGGCCAGGTCTCGGTTCAGCAACGTCCAAGGTCATCTGATACCTGAATATACTGAACCACCAGGTTATTCCATCAATGGATTTTTCTTTCCTGATGACACAGCTATATTCCAAGATGATCCAATACCAGAATTCATTGGGATCAAATTGTGAGAGAGTGGTTCAGGGAGCATGAGATATTTTCATGGATTGGTCACCACAGAGTCCAGACCTGAACCCCATTAAGAATATTTGGGATGTGCTGGAGAAGGCGGTGGGTCCAAATCTCCTATCATCAATACAAGATCTTGGGGAAAAATGAATGCAACTCTGAACAAAAATAAATGTTGTGACATTGTAGAAATGATGCAACAGTTTGGGCCAAAATTAGATATACCATTGTTTTAGCAATGTACGACGATCATGTATTTTAATAAAAATCTGATAAGTAATTATATATTAGGAAAATGTAGAAGAAACAGCTTCTATAGGGTACAGTATTAAGCGCGAGTTCTCCTTATACATAAGCAATTAGTAGCATCTGGCCTGGCGTCTTCAGCGGACTGCCAAACTGACCCTTCTACAGTCTGAAGAAGCTTGATCAGGAATGAGTAGTAGCAGCAGCCAAGAACCCATGTTTTCAGAAAGGGAACAGAGAGAAAGGGCTAAAATATGCAAAGCTCACAATGATTAGAATGAAGATCAGTAGATAGAGTTTTTGGAGTGATAAAAAAAAGTCAATAATATATTATGGTCATTATACCACTGCTAAAACAACTCATGGTGACTAAAGTTTAATCACAGCCAAGCTTATTATAGCTTACACTGGTCATGGGTGCAAACGTGCAAAGGATTATAAATCTGTTTTCAATAGTAATATCCCTCATTCTCCATCCAAGAAGTGTTTCTGGTGACCTTGTGGTCTGTCTGTAATGTAGAATGGTGCTGTGGTCGTTGAGCTCCCTTTAAAATTGGACTTTGATCCACAAACCAACCTATGTACAATAGAAATGATTTTTAAAGTTTCATAGTTCAGGTATATAAAGGATCTATTATAGACATCCTCAATAGCTAATGTCACAATTAAACGTGATCGATATTACGAGCTCTTGCTCCTATGAGGTTCAGGTTTTAGTAGGTAAAGACCCAAGGTAAAGACCCAAGGTAAAGACCCTAGACATTTACTCTTAACTTTTAACTGCGATTTGTCATGTCTTGTGTCATTTTACAAGTAGTCAGCTTGCTGTGCTTTGGTCCATTTTTCCTAACTGAATAACAAAGCACAAAGCATGTAAATGTCCCTCCTCAGAATAAGTCTCTTTCAAGCTATTTTATTTTACTAGTACAGAGAAATCATTTAAACAGCTTAAATCTCTTTTGCACTTCCTATAAAAGTAATAATAACTAAGGTTAAACATTAAACAAGATGGTTCTCTTCATTCATAAGAGTTGCAGCTTATCAAATCCAATACTAGACTGTAATTCCATAAAGTAGTTCATCACGTATTAATAGTTGCTTTTTTCCCCCCAGTTATTCTGTCCATAATAACAAATTCCTACATTTTTTTTTTTTTTAAATAAAAACAGGTTGACCATGAAATGAAAATAAGGCTCATCAACAAGTCATGCAAGGTGACTCAACTGCAGTTAGCAACTCAGCAAAGTATTTCCCCTTAACAACAGTTGTGTAGTTGTGTAGGTGGAATTATGTTGTGTGGAAAATCATCTTGTGCAAAATACAAAATATAAGATTTTCCCCAACAGATTATTCTGGTAGGACAAAGTCTAAAAACAATATATTTTGATATTACTACTACTACTAAGATTGAATGATAAGGCTTGCAAGCAAAATCTGAAACTTTAAAACAGGGATGAACTAGTACTTCTTTATAAATTCATAGACTAACGAAAGCATTGAAGTTTACTTACAGAACCTTCAACAGAAATCCCAGACAAAAAACCCAACCATGGATTGAATAAATCTTTTGCAACAGGTTTAGAAGTACCCAGTATAAACTGTACTCTATAAACCAAACAACCTAACATCAGTCTACTCTAACGAAGATGTGGAAACTGAACTACAATGTATTTAGAAGCTGCATCACTGAAGAGTAACAACCTTATGAATATTATTTACTTCCACAAAAATACCTACATAAAGTGAAAAAGAGCACGTGTAATCGCTAACAGACTCACCTCTCTTGTGTGTTCTGCACAGGTGCACACCACCGCTGAATTCTAACCCTCGACACAATCGACTGAATGACATCAAGGGCAATGGTAACCATTCAGGAAGTATAGTCTCCCTTACTACCATGGAATCTATCAGCTAGGGTAGGAAAAAAAACTTCCCCAAGTTAACACTTAAGTAACAAAAATACCACAACTCTATATACACATGAAAATCTACAAATATACAAGTAAACATGTCTTTAAAAGTAATGGATTAAACCATTTTTAACTAAATCATACCGTGAAACTAGGGTTCAGTTAAATTAGGTTTAAAATCACCTGTTAATCAATATAACAAACACATAGCAATCCCCTTCTCACACTTTCTCCATCTACATAAATTCTCCTGACAAAAACCAGTGATTTGCCATGTTTAAAGTTTTAGTAGCTTTAGCCATCACACAAGGATGATCGGTTTATAAATACCTGCAATGTGCAAGACAGGTCTCGTAGTTAACGTCTCATTCGATGTAAGGAGAATGGGTTGTAAAACAGATGTTAATGGGTGGCAAAAAGGACTGATTGCATTTGGGTGTGCCAAAGGCCATAATGTGAAGGAAGTAGATTAATTTGTAGGCATAATTGAAGCATACGGTCATACAGAAGTGGCAAAAATCCCAGGTGACAGGAAATTCTCTTAAGAAAAAAAAAAAAAAAAAAGAACCTGATGGACCACCGGTGTGTTTCAATAATAGCAAATAAAAACTGCTTCACTTTCAGGGAACAATTGCTTCTAGAAGTCAACACCGGTCCTTCACAAACAATTTTTGAAATAATACTCTGAGGAACTGCATACCATGAACATATGGAGCAGAGTGGCATGCAAGAGGCAGTTATATTCCTTCAGAATGTGGAAAATGGCAAATTTGTGCTCATGCCTGTTCACGGTGTCTCTTGCCTCTTCCTGACTGGATAGAACATCAGACAAAATAGGTGCACAACACTATTACAGTAATCCCTCAAAACTTCAATTACACCATTTCAACTTTGAAACTGGCTATCACAAGGGAAATGGTTGAACAATATGGAAATTATGGATTTTAAATCTACTTCCATCATGTCAATTCCTATTACAACCATTCACTTACTTCATTTGGCATTGTGATCATGATCTGAAGATGTCCAAATGAGGGTATGATGCTGCATTTTTAATAGTACGTACTGCATTTTACATTATTATTTCAAACTAATGCGAATGAAGTGTCAGTGTACTTTATTTATAGAAAAAATAATCTATTGAATTAAATTATTTCCTATTAAAATTAGGTATTAACATATAGGAAATGTATACATACACACTCACTACTCGTTCATTAAATATTCTCATTAACAAAGAGTTGAGCAGGTATATCTAAGCAGCCAATCACACATCAGAAACTCAAAAGCATTTAGGTATGTAGACATGGTCAAGAGGACCTGCTGACGTTCAAACCGATCATCAGCATGGAGAAGAAAAGTACTTTAAGTGACTTTGAGCATGTTTGTTCGTGCTAGACGTACTGGTCTGAGCATTTCAGAAACTGCTAACATTGACATAAACAACATGAAAGCATGGATCCATCTGACCTTGTATAAACGGTTCAAGCTGTTTGTGGTGATGTAATGGTGTGTGAGACATTTTCTTGGCAAACTAATGCCAACTGAGCAATATTTAAATGCTACAATTGACCTGAGTATTGTTGCTGACCACTATCCCTTTATGACCATGACGTACCAGGTTCTCATGGCAACTTCCAGTGGGAATCTCAAATATGACTGAGTCCAGTGGGCACAAATGGCCTCCGCAGTCATCAGATCTCAATTCAATAAAGGACCTTTGGCAGCTGCTAAAATGGGAGAGTCACAGCATGGACGTCCAACTGACAAATCTGGAACAACTCCATGATGGTGTCGTGTCAATATGGGCCAAAGTCTCTGAGGAATGTTTCCCGCGCCTTGTTGGATCTATGCCGTGAGGAATTAAGGCAGTTCTGAAAGCAAAACTGGGTCCAACCTGGTACAACCAAAGTGTATCTAATAAAGTGTCTGCTGAATGTATATGAGGTGCGCTACTCTAAGCAGTTTATTTTATGCGATGTGTCTTGGAAGATATCGGTCACAAGAGAGGACCACTATTGGACACTTTAAAACAGCACCCTCTAGTGTTACAAATATTAACAGTGTGACAACTGTGTCCTGTAGATTGGGAACACCCCACCAGACCAGGCAGTTACAACTGAATTATTTGGGACTACCATTTTATTAGGCCATCCAAACTGTACATACAATGTCAGATCAAATCCCGAGACTGAACAAGCCCTATATAAAAGAATTAAAAGCATACGCAATAAAGCATTTTCTACTGCTGTGCTCTGCTGCTTAATTCTGTCTAACAGAGTCTAAACAAATATAGTGTGGGTACTGAGTTTATTCAATAATTCCCACAATTAGGCCAGTGTGAAACCATGAATTTGTAATTAGTCTAGAAGTGATTAATTACATGATGATGCCTTTGCTACACTACATTAACCCCTACTGTTCAGTCACGTTTTATGACTGGAAGTAAACCGAAACCCTTTCACACACGTACACTGGAATTTAAACACAAAGTTTACTTGTAAATGCACTTTAGAGTCAAAATCCAGGTAAACTGCTGGGTAAATACCAGGTCATCTCACGTGAAAACAAATGCACAGACAAAACACGCATAATCTTACGGAAAGTAACTGACAACATTGGCCAGACAACATTAGAACAGCTTTAAAATATGAACGGGATCCTTTCCAGATATACAGTTAGCAATACAACAAATAAATGTCAAGTACATTAGCTTAAGCTCATACCAATAATATGAGAGAAAACTAACTGAATAACTTAAATACACGATTGCTTTTCAAACCCATTATGACAAATCACTGCCACCCACAGAATAATTTAAAGTACGATCCTATTTATATTTAACTCCTCTTAATTCACCTGAGCTCAGGGGGCATAGTTGAGATTTGCTACCCCTCCACCAAAGAGACCTGGATTTGAGTCCCCGGTGGTGCCTTCTTGCCAGGTCGGGTGTCACAGATACATATGCAAGAAAGAGGAGGCCAAATAAGACCCGGAGCTGTAATGAGCCCGATGATGTGTCTCCATGCACAGTAAGGAGATTTGATGTTTTGAAAGAATCATGTTTAGAAATTTGAGTAAGGTGGATCATTCTGGGTCACCATGTCTGTTAAATAACTCCATAGAAAGGTCTGCATAAAGAAAGCATTTTAATTCATCTAGCCAAAAACTTCCTGGAGTTTACTAGAAGCTACTGGATGCTGTGGTCAAACTGAGGAATGTGGAATTTTGTGAACATGAGTCACATAATGATTTGTCAGGAAACAACCTAATCTCCGGTGTTAAGTATGGTGGAGGATGGGAAGCCGTGTGAGTGTTTTTCCTTCAAAAGACCCTTAAAATCTTGTAAAGGCATAGGGCATCATTGACTTCATAAACCACCACACTTCTGCCAAGACACTGTAACTGGATCACAGATTATCCAGTAATGCAAAAACCCAAACTGAACTGTACATCCAACCAGAATTGGTTCCTTGACCACAATCACCTTTATAACATTTCAGTCTGGTGATACGGCTGGAAGTGAAAACCCGTGAGGTGAGCTGAAGGGGAAATTTGGTCTCTGCACACTTCTTATTTATAATCCAGTGAAACAGGAAGGTCTGAATGACTGAAGTATTTCAAAACATTAGGATAAATCAAGTAAAATATGTACGAGAGCACGGGATTTGGTTGGTGCAGCAACAATTTGTTTGCCCACTACTGTGGTGATGTGGTCACTAGGGTTGGGCATCGTTTGGATTTTAACGATTCCGATTCTCGATTTCGATTCCTTTTCTAAACAATTCTCGATGCCGATTCTTTGAGGTGCAGGTTATAGTTTTAGCAACTGGTAGTCTGTAGCTTTAGCTAGTCTGTTAAGAATAAGACAATCATAATTTTCATGTACCAACCTGATTCCGTTTGCAACAAAAAAAATTTTTTTTTTTAAATCGGGCTATAAATAAGTACAGTGCAGTGAATGTCTAGCTCAATGTGTTGAAAATGGGGCACAAAGCAGATGTTAATTGGTAAAAGACTGATTGCATTTGGGCCAAAAGCCATAGTGTTAAGGAGGGAGCTGAAGCTGCAGGTGTATCGAGGCGTATGGTCATATGGTTCTACCAGCAGTGGTAAAAGGAAATTGTTGCATTAATGTGGCAGTCCAACACGTTATTGGGTACATTTCAGTTACAGGAAACTATTTTTTGTCTGGTGAGGACAACATTTCTTAAGCTGACTACATGGAGCTGTAATTTATAAAATGAGTAAACTACCTAAAGTGTTACAAGACTTTTTTGTCTTATATTTTCACCAGTATGTTTGCGCTTATGATTTGGTTTTGGGGTAGGAAAGATGTGAAAAAAATTGGTATTAATGCTACACATCACTGATAACAAAATGGAGTAATATTACCTGGTGCTAGGAATGGTCCTGGTGCAGAGGTAAAGATAGAAGTAGTCCCCGTTTTACGAACGGGATACGTTCCGATAAATCCATCATAAGCCTAACATATTGTAAACCGAGAAGTGTAATTTATACTGTAGATATCATAGCAGAGTCTACCTTAAAACAATTTACAGTTGAGCAAAATGATTAGCAGGAAGCTTAATTTGTAATAAAGTGCTGAATCAGGTAGTTTACTAAAAAAAAGTATTGAAAGTGAAAAACAAAAATTGTTTAATGTCGTGAAAATGCCTTTTCTTCACTGCATTTCCCAGTGCTCACCACTCCTGTTAGGCCATTCCCAACATCATGCACTGCTGATTTCCACATTTAGCACAGGAGAATGTAGGAGAGCATCATACTCATTGCTTGGCCGGCAAAGAAACAACTAAACTCAAAATTCAGAGTATACATTGTGCTGAATGTGTGTTTATTTGAATCATTGGATTTTCACTGTACAGTTGAAATATTGTAAAACAGGGGGTACCTGTATGGGACTGTTGACTAGAACGTTGAGGGTTTAAGTCCCAGCACTGCCATGACTCATAATCCTCAACTGCTTGGACTGTGCTTTCAAAGACTTTCAGTTGTGCAGTCTGAAATCAGGACATGAATGTATTTGAGGTAAAAGAATAAAATCAGGTTAGATCAAATGTAATCTATAACCCCTATCAGAGCTGCTAGTGTAGCCCATAATAGGACTGTGGTGGAATAGGTACTGGACTGTAGACCAGTAGGTTCTGGAAGTCAAATCCCA
Source organism: Loricariichthys derbyi (assembly GCA_033118015.1). Taxonomy (NCBI): domain Eukaryota; kingdom Metazoa; phylum Chordata; class Actinopteri; order Siluriformes; family Loricariidae; genus Loricariichthys; species Loricariichthys derbyi. The sequence goes on from JAVSBU010062260.1 coordinate 9,390, forward strand.
TCTCTGCATCTTATGGTCTTTGAACAAGGCCCTTAACCCACAACTGCTTGGGCTGCAAGAATCAAAGTCTACTATATGTAGCGGACAATAAAAGCCGCTCTGGATATGAGTCTAAATCAGTAAATGTAAACGAACTGACGTAAATTCCCTGTACAGTGTGACAGTAAACAAGCAACTGAAACATAACACCCACATAATCCATCGCCTGTTGGTTTTCTCTGTGAAAAAGCACAACCTGGTTAACTACTGTGTTAAAGTTGCAGACAGGACAGTCACGAATTTAATGGTAAAGTGAGCCCGATAATTACCCAGATATAGAGTGAAAGGGGCAACAGACAGAGCCCAGTATCTAAGAAGTTTAATGCTCCTTGGAGTGTTGGTCAAACTCATTTTCTAAAACTATTTCCCCACAAGTCTCACACTGCACTACATCTTGTCCTTCAAATCTCTCCATGCCTGGATTACTGGAACCCAAGTCCTGATCTTCGGCAGCTTTAATTGCTTTTTGCATTGTCTCTTCTTTGAATGACAGATCCGTCTTAACCGCAACCTCAGAAAGGAAACGAATATAAGATTTTGGGTCTTCATCCCACTGTTCAGGCTCCTTTTTAATCTGTGAAACATCTGGCTTTATTTCTGAAGAACCAAGTTCAGAACTTTGGAACTTTCCAGCATCAAGATCATTTCTCCTCACATCCATCATCAACTGGGCCTTTTTGAAGGTGAAGTCCTCCAGAACTGACCTTCCTCGCTCTAGGTATCCTTCTGTTGGTTCGGTTTTAACTTTTATTAAGTTTAAGGGTCCTTCGGGAAAGACTGAAGTGTCAGTCTTTAAGTGTGGCAGATCTGCATTTCTGTCACGTGGAATGTGTAACGCTGACTTCAAATCGACGTCAGTCATATCTAGCTCATTTTTCAGTGTGTTTGTTCTGGCGATCGAATGAAATGCGGGCAGATCTAATGGGCTCCAGCTTAATTTGGGAGAAGTCTTCATAGTCAAAGGCATCATAACTTTTGTTGCAGGAGCAGAACTTGTTTTTTGTGATGGTGCTGGATTCACAGGCTCGGTTTTTATAGTGCAGCTTGTAGAGTTTAGTGGAATTTCACTGCCATGTGCAGATGAAAGACTTGTCTCTGAGACCTCTGAAACAGGATCGGGGGCGCTCCCTTTCGCAGACGTGGACGGCATTGGCAGGAACATGACTAAGGGTAAAGTAGAACCGGCCTTCTTATTCAGAGTTAATGTCCACGGACCACCAGGACGTTTTGTCTGGCTTGCTGTTGTGGAACTTGGATGCAACTGTGGAGCTTCTGGATGATCTGCAGATCTCTCTGCACTACTGTTCCCTGTAGATGTGCTGGCAGGTTCGTTTCTCTCTGGATTGGAGACTGGCTTTTGCTTCTTTGTAGTAGCCTGTAAACAACATTGTATAAAAGTTTGAGTTTTGGGTGACGCCTCAATACAGATGTATATTTGCACTAATCACAGCTGTTTGTTTGAAGCATGAAACACATTAGTAGGAACGAAGAAGTGGAAATGAAATACCCCAGTTCTTGGAATTTTTAAATCAAATCTAAAGGAGAAGTGGGTTTTAATACTTAGCCCTACTTACATACCATGCATTACAGTTTATATTATTTAGTCATGTCAGAGTCACTAATTACATTCATGACAGGCTTGGGCCAGTATAAAGTGACCAGTTAACCTAATGGATGTCTTTGGAAGGTGGGAGGAAACCGGGGTCCACATATAGAGCAAAGCTACATGGGATACTGTAGTGTACCCTACTGACTAAATAACAAAGATACGTTACACATATGTCACAGTTGTTGCATCCCATCCTCAACCCTCCCACATCTGTATTAAATAAGAAGTGCCACACCAGCTAGATGGCTTATGCAGACATACAATCTTTTGCTTCCACTGACACCAATGCTTTGTGGCACTCTCGCACTCTTTCCTCTGCAACCTAGTTTAACCAGTCGGGGCTTTATCGCAGAGTGGCCCGACAGAAGCCTCTCCTCAGTGCAAGACATATGAAAGCCCACATGAAAGACTCCCAGACTATGAGAAATAAGATTCTTTGGTCTGATGAGACAAAGATTGAACTTTTTGGCATTAACTCTAAGCAGTATGTGTGGAGAAAACCAAGCACTGCTCATCACCTGCCTAATACAATCCCAACAGTGAAACATAGTGGTGGTAGGATCATGATATGGGGGTGTTTTTCAGCTGCAGGGAAAGGACGACTGGTTGCAATTGAAGGAAAGATGTGGCCAATTAGAGAAAACCTCTTCCAGAGTGCTCAGGACCTCAGACTGGGCGAAGGTTCACCTTCCAACAAGAATGACCCTAAGCATACAGATAAAAAAAAAGGAATGGCTTTGGAACAATTCTGTGACCATTCTTGACTGGCCCAGCCCGAGCCCTGACCTAAACATAAAAGTTTCTCATATACTAGGGGTGTAATGATCTGAACATCCATAACTTATCAGTAAGTAATATAAAACTCAATTACCACTGCTGGGGTGACACTGCCACATGTCTTTAAGTGACTGTCATAGGCCTGCTGATGGCAGAAACCAAGTCCGCACTCTTTACAGAGGCAGGGCCGCTGAGCTGCGTGACCTCCCATGTGTGACATGAGCATGAAGGACGAGCAGAATCCCATCCCACATTCCGAGCACCTCAAGACTCTCTGATGTGTCCCTGCATGCTTCTTCAGTTCCTCTGAGCTCTCGAAGACTTCGCCGCACTCCATGCAGCGGATGTCGTTAGTCTTCTTGCTGGCGGATGTCTGATATCCCCAGCAACCGGTCGACTTCTTGTGATCCTCGAAATCATCTTTGCTCGGGAAGATGACGAGGCACGCCACGCACTGCAACTGCTCGGGATTACATTCGTGACTGCGATATGCTATCGCCCGACGGAAGTGACGCTTGCAGCGTAAGCAAGTGTACGGCAAAAGGTCCAAGTGTTTGAAGCTATGGCGTAAGAGGGCAACTCTCTTAGGGAACATCATGCCACAGTCCTTGCAGACAAAGAGGCCCTTTTTGTGTTGCCGGAGGTGGTACAGCAAGGCCCTGCGAGTGCGGAAGCTCTGCTCGCATTTAGGACACGGGTGGCGCCTCGGGGGCCGTGTGTGCATGCGCACGTGCCTCCTACAGTCGTCCATGTTGGTGAAAATGCGCTTGCAGCAGTCACACTGGTAGAACTTCTCTTCAAAGTGGTTCGTGTCCAGATGCTGCTGCAGGTGCTCCTGTGTTGCAAACAGGGCCCTGCAAATGATGCATTGGATATCTTCCAGTGTGGTATGGGAGCGCAGGTGTGTCTGATAATTCGGTAAGTGACAGAAACTCTTGTCACATTCGGCACACTTGTAGAGTTGCACCCCTTCGTGTATGTTTAAATGTTCATGAAGGAGGAAGGTGGTCGTAAAGGTGAGGTTACACACTGGGCACTGGTTCTCATCTAAATCGTTCGTGTCTGTAGAGAGAATAGGTACATTTGACAGAAGTTTAACCTTTATCCAGAGTTATTTATTTGATCATTTTTAAATTCCTGATTAAAGTAAACTTTAAATACACAGAGCTGAAAACTAAAAAAAAAAAAAAATAAAAAATAAAAAAAAACCAAGCTTTTTTTAAACTTAGATTTATCATTTGAGTTTTGAGTTTTGTTAAAGATTATTTAAATTATAAGGGATACCTCACATTACAGACTGACTATAGTTTTTCGAGATCATGACTTAATTACACAAAGCCGACATTTTTACAACTGACCTGCTGCTGATCAAACTGAACGTGTCTGCAAGGACCAGCAAAGGAAACGTGACTTAATTTTTTTAATTATTAGCCTCTGAGTTTCTCTGTGAGGCTGCTGTTTTTCACGTATAGGTGCAGTGTATTTACTGTCGAACAGCATTTCCAGCCACTACAGCGATCCACAGCCTCTCAGAGCAGAATTTGTTTTCTCACCATGCTATTGGTTTGAACACAATTAGGGCAAAAGACACACGATAGAGCAGAAAACTGAATAGCTGGAAATGACTGCAATTACAGTGGTGCTAGAAAGTTTGTGAACCCTTTAGAATGTTCTATCGGTCTGTATAAATATGACCAAAAACAACATCAGATTTTAACAACAAGTCCTATAAATACATAAAGAAAACCCAGTTAAATAAATGAGACAAAAATATTATACTTGGTCATTTATTTGTTGAGGAAAATGATCCAATATTACTTATTAGTGAGTCACAAAAGTATGTGAACCTCTAGGATTAGCAGTTAATTTGCAATCATGTGTGTATGTCTGTTTTATTTAAAGAGCCACGATCTATCAAAGTATGCTCTTCACAACACATTGGTGGAAGTGTATCACGGCATGAACAAAGGAGATTTCTGAGGACCTCAGAAAGAGTTGTTGGTGCTCATCAGGCTGAAAAGGTTACAAAACCATCTCTAAAGAGTTTGGACTCCACCAATCCACAGTCAGACAGACTGTGTACAAATGGAGG
>JAVSBU010062362.1:0-13905 GCA_033118015.1 Loricariichthys derbyi
CTCCTGGGGATTAACCAACGGTATACAGGGCTTTTTCAGCAGCAGCAGAACACTGCCGTTCTCACCCGCGTTTTAACGTGATTGTAAGGGATAGAACTGTGTATTAATCCCCGTTGCCTGACGTGTGCCGGATCCTACAGCCTCAAAACATCGCTTTATTTGGCAGATTTAGCGGCGTTATATGGCGTTCAAAATATGAGTGAGATGGAGGAGGATGACTTGCTGTGGCGACCCCTGAAAAGGGAAAGCCGAAAGAAGAAGAAGAAGATATGGCGATCAAAACGCCGGCTAATTTGCTTCACCCCTTTCCACTGCAAAAACAACCGGAACTACCGCAAACTTTGTTCTATGTACTACCCGCCGAATAAACCATCTATGTGTAAACGGGGCCTAAAGCAGCAGAAAGAGGGAGCTATTTGGGCTATGTTGGTGGACATCTCTAAATATACAGCACATGGAGGCTGCTGGCAGCTGGCAGCTGGTGGATGTTGCCTACACTGATATACAGTGGGTGATATACAGTGATATACACTGTGTAAAGCTGGGAGCGTATAGAAAAATCAAAAGAAAAAAAAACCCAAAACAAAAAAAGTGTTCTTAACATTTACTCTGACTTGTATTTCATTGCAGGCAGTTAGAAACCAATATATTTTTTGTGGTCAACTTCATTTCATTTCTTAATATACACCCATTCCTTTTCATGCCTGCAACATGTTCCAAAAAAGTGGGGACAGGGGCAATTTAGAGCTGGTAATGAGGCTAAAAAAACTGATGTAGTTTCAAATAATATATTCATAATTTGGTACAAAGGCACTATCCATTAAGTCTTTGATGGGTAAATATGGGCAGATAATATCTAGTTTGTTTACAGTTGTGTGAGAAAATTATTAAATTTGTTAGCCCTAAATTGGCCAATTGCCATATTTTTTGGACTGTTTTACAGGTCTGAAATGCAGGAATGAATGTTTATTAGCAAATGAAATGAAGGTGGCCTGACAAATATTGCTGTCTGTAGTGAAGTAATTATTATTATTATTTTTTTTTCTTTTTTATTATTATTATTAAGCTTTTTTAATTAGCATTTTCCATATCATCCCAACTCTTACTCATTTGGGGTTGCAAATTGCCTACTACTGTTTACTACTTTCCTCCTATATTTTTCTTCTGTCTCTCAGGAGTAAATTTTAGTTATTACAGTTCCAACTTGCGGTAATCATAACTAATAGTAGTTTGGTTTAATTCGACAGGGAATCTGGACAAAAATCTCAATACGTACATACAGTATAGTTAAATCTGTTCGCATTTGTACATTTGCATTGAAAGTGAAAACCAAAAAGAACTATTGTTTGATTTATGGCTTTTCTTCACTACATGTTCCAGCAGCTTTCGAGCATCACGATGCCTCGGTGTGTAGTACTGTACTGTAATTTCTCTGTGGACTTTGTATGTCCTCCCTCTATCTGTGTGGGTTCACTCCGAGTGCTCCAGTTTCTTCCCACAGTCTAAAATCATATGTTAACTCATTTTCCTAACTAGGCCTAACTAGCTTTGATATAACCTTGAGTATTGATTAGGAATGCACTGATGCTGAATTTGTTAACTAATTATTAGCACATCTTTGTGGCCGATACCGATATTAAAACCAATAAGGAACAATTCACAACAAAGAAAAATTATTTTGTTCCATTTTATCTTCTTTTTTTGGTATAGAATTGGTACAGGCAGCAACAATAACATTTAGCTGTATAAGAAAGCTTATGATTGAGAAACCTTAAGAAGAGTAATAACTACATACAAACTACACAGCCAAATACCCCTAAAATAATAAATATCGGTTGAAATTCTAATATCGGTCAGATGACAATAACTGAAAAACAAAAATCAACATATTGTCAAATAATGTATCTGCCACTGTTATATCATGCATTAGTAGTATTGATGTAGCTTTTTGTTTGTCATTGAATGGCCATTGATGCTGACATTAAATAAACTAAATGAACAAAGAAATAAGTGCATTATTTCAGAATAAATGATGTCTCCAGCAGTGTGTGGGTCAAATACTATACAGCAGTGGTCCCCAACCTTTTTATCATGTGGACCGGTCAATGCTTGACAATTGTACTTGACCAGGGGGCTGGAGGGGATGTAGATTGTTTATATTGTGAATATAATAAACGTGATAATAAATAATAAAAAATAATTACATAATAATAAAATAAATAATAAAATAATAAATGTTATAAAAAATATACATGGAAAAATAAAGAACAAGAACCAGCAATTCCACATTTCTTTCTCTATTATCTAAATATACACAACAGTTTAATTATTTTATTATTAAACACTCCATGAATGTTATTTTTCAACAGCTGCGCCACAATACAGATACACCACAAAAATGAATATAAAGTGCATGAAAATTTTAACTCACCATTACGCTAAATCAATGGGAGCCCTGAGCTTGTTTCTCTGCACGAGATGGTCCCATCTGGGGGTAATGGGAGACAGTGACACCCGAAGTGTGTTACTTATGTACAGTCTACTCCGTTGTCTTGTTTTGGTTGCTGTCACTGCAGAAAACTCCAATTCACACAGATAGGATGTCGGAAATAGCAACAGGGTTTTCAGTGCTGCGGTGGTGATCATCCAGAACATCGGCAGAGTTTTGTCTCAAAAATACTTTTAAAGCCGTCGTCATTTGCGATCTCCAGCAGTTCTTGCACAGACGTGCTGGATTCACCTGGTTTGTTGATAAATGGATTGCGGATCCATCTTTTGGCAGTTCGTGGGTCCTTTTGGTTGGGAAGTAGCGCTCAAACTCTTTTAAAAGCAAAGACAGGTGATCATGCACCAACTGGGAGAATGAAGTCTCAGACTCAGTCTCACACAAAATCCCCGCTAATGTTTGAAACATGTCCAATATGCCTCTGTTCACGTGCCGTTTTTACTCATTTTGCTAGCTTGTGGATTAAATTTTTGCTGCTCAAGTGACCGAGATGTAACCAAGAGAATATGGTCATTTTTCAAAATAAAAGTTTGTTCAGACTCAGATAATAAATTCAACGGAAATAATTAATTATTTCTTGGGTGGCCTGGAACCAATTGATCCACGGACTGGTACTGGTATGAGGCCCGGTGGGTGGGGACCACTGCTATACACTCCTGAACTTCAGTATCATCCTGTTTCCTTAGATTATATTTGTCATGTAGGAGGTTCAAGCTTCGGTATAACAGATTATCCTTCACCTTTTCATTTTCTGTCAGAAATTAGAGCCACACTTTTGAGTGCTTTCTGTAGTGCATCTTTTGGTACTTCTGTAGTGGAGTTTATCAAAATGAGTCCACATTGCACAGCATATACAGCTTATGGCAGATAGCTGTGTCCTTATATACATCTTGCAGTAGTTGTGACCATGTAAAGCAAATATGAATGAAAATGCATTTATAGGAACTGATATGCAGAATCATTGGTTTCTTAAAACAGGTATCTTATACTTGAAAATTTGGAACTGCTTCCTATCCGCAACAGAGTTTCAGTTTACAGCCCTATGAATTGATACTTTTGACATCCCTACACTACACACCTGACAGCACCCATGCATCTCATGCACAGTAACCTTACAGAGGACTCCAGAGTGTCCATGTATTAGCATTTATATTGCAACTCGGTTATATCCGAAACAACCTACAATTGAGCTGAACAGTTGAATTTTAAGTGTCTTGCTCAATGACCCATCATGGCAGCTTGTCAGAGTTAATAGTCCAGAACTTTTAACTATTAAACTCTGTGGCAAATCCTCCCTCACTTATTTAGCATTTAGCATTTAGCGTATGCCCTTATGCAGCATGACATAAAATTGAGCTGTTGTAGCTTAAGGGTCTTGTTCAAGGGCCTATTGGAGCTGGCAAATATTAAATATTTATCTTTCCGTTTACCAGAACCTTAACCACTGAGTTTCCATTATCCCACTCATTATCTATAGCAGTAGGATAAATCAGTGAAAATATCAATTATTGATGGGAGACAGTAACTTGGGCAAAGCAAACAAATCAAGAGCTTGGATGAGTATTATTTTAATCATATATCCTCAGGGCTGGTGGTGTTGCTCTGTAATAAAAATTGCAGCACCCCAGTGAGGGTGTTGCACACGCTTGATCACCAAACCAAAAGAGGTTTGACTGTTTTAATTGTACCAAATCTGGGCCAAATAGACATTTGCATTACTTTGATAGAGAGAGATGGCTCAGGAATAACATAAACAGCTTTGTGGTGTGTGACTTTATTACTACACAATGGCCATATCTACATGGTTGGATAATGCTACAACTGCACAAATGCACTGTCACTGTTATAAAACTTGTTTGACTTCTGTAGGTTTAAAGCTGGCTGTTAAGATTTTGTAATGGTTTTATCGCCACAGAAACAATATCAAATAATGATACCTCTACTGCATGTGTGCACGCCTGGCTGGGTGTGTGTATGAGCACTTAAATAAAAGAGTATGGAAATGCCCCTGACCTTGTGTATGGTTTTAGTTGAACTCAACAGATTTAATGTGTCTGGCGCACATTCATTCCTCCCATTTCTGAATTTGATTAGTGTGATTAATGGATCTCGTGAGAGAAGGCCCTTCCCTCTCTTTCAGCCTCCCACATTCAAATATTCATGTATCATGACTTTTTTTAGAACTGTAACTTGTGATTCAGTACTGTATCGTGACATCATTACAGTGTAAATAGTAAATTTGCTTATATATGAATTCCTGAGAAATAATAATAATTTCATTATTACTAGGGACCGATCACCCTGTTAAAGTTCAATGACTTTAGTACTGCAGTATTAACAGTCCACTCTATGTAAATGTTGTTTCCACAGGTAAGCAGCATTTAATGACCATCCAATCAACATCGGTTTGTTTTAATGCCACAGACTTAAATGTATTATATTGGGATTTTGTGATACACAAAGTAGCAAGTACGTGTGAAGTATGAAGAAAATGATACATACGGACAGTATGGCATGTATTTGTATTCAGCCCTCTGTACTCTGGTACCCCTATATAAAGTCCAGTGTGATCAATTGTCTTCAGAAGTAAATAAGTAGTAAATAAAGTCCACATGTGTGTAATTTACTCTCAGTATAACTACAGCTGTTCTGTAAAGGCCTCAGAGGTTTGTTAGAGAACATTAGTGATCAAATAGCATCATGAGACCCAAGGAACACAGCAGACAGGTGAAGGATAAAGTTGTGGAGTAGTGTAAAGCAAGGTTAAGTTATTAAAAAAAATGTCCCGAGCTCTGAACATCTAGCAGAACACTGTTCAATCCTTCATCCAAAAATGTAAGGAGTATGGCACAACTGTAAACCTAACAAAACATGGCCGTCCACCTAAACTGACAACCCAGGCTAGGAGAGCACTAATTAAAGAAGCAGCCAAGAGGCCCATGATCACTCTGGAGGAGCTGCAGAGATCCACAGCTCAGGTGGGAGAAACTGTCCACAAGACAACTATTACTCCTGTGCTCCACAAATCTTGCCTATATGGTAAAGTGGCAAGAAGAAAACACGTGGAAGAAGGGGCTCTACTCAAATTGAACTGTGGCAGAAAACTAACATAGCGCCAAACCATCCCCACCGTGAAACATGGTGTTGGCAGCATCATGGTGTGGGCATGCTTTTCTTCAGCAGGGACAGGGAAGCTGGTCAGAGTTGATGGGAAGATGGGTGGAGCTCAATACAGGACAGTCCAGAGAGTCGGGTGAAGGGTCATCGTCCAGCAGAACAATGACCCTAAACATACTGCCAGAGCTACAATGGGAGGGTTTAATGATGGTGATTTAATGATGGTGACGTGCAATAAGTGCAAAATAATAATAAATCCACCAGTAATTGAAGAACCACATTGTTATGTATTTCCTGGAGGGAATGACACATCTAAAAGTTCAGGCTTCAGATGCTGTGTAGATGGTAGCATTCCATTCGTGCTGCCCTAGTCAGATAAAGTTGGGCTACAGAAGAGCATTATTACCCTTCCTTTCTGGGTGGAAATGATGACAATATCCCCAACTGTTCCACTAGCTAAACTTGGGCATATGTGGTAGAGGGAGGTTAGTGTCCTCCTGTTGTATGAGCTGCATTCTAAAAAGAGCCATTAGCTGGCCTCTTGTATCTCAGAGAAAGCATGACAGTTATGCAGCAGGGAGATTGCTGAATGAGTTAGTGCATGGGATTTCACAATAACATAAAGTAACTAACATCTGGTACCTTGTCATTATGAGTAATGATGAATGATTTAAAAAAATGACTTTTGTGGCTATTTTCTCAGAATGTTTTCAGTTCCATATTTGATTTCCCCATATGCAAATACAAAAAAAGTATAATTCAGGTAGTAATTAATAAACAAATAAAATACAATACACAAATGGATAAAATTAAATCCAAAGTAAACCAGAATCATCTGAATAACTAAACAGGCTGCCAACCTGTATTCTGTAGTAGTACTTCTAAAAAAAATAGAATATCATGAAAAAGTTCAATATTTTTTGGCAGTCATTTCAGAAAGTGAAACCCATATATTATATAGATTCATTACAGACAGAGTGAAACATTTAAAGCCTTTAATTCTTGAAATTTTGATGACTGTGGCTTACAGATAATGAAAACCCAAAATTCATTGTCTCAGAAAATTAGAATATTGCATAAGATCAAGAGCCACTACACATAGACGAATCCTAGACATGGACTACAAATTGTGTCACGCTCCTCCTGAACCAGAGACAACATCAGAAGCTTCTTACCTGGGCTGTGGAGAAAAAAACTGGACTGTTGCTTAGTGGTCCAAAATAATCTTTTTTTTTAGATGAAAGTAAATTTTCCATGTCATTTGGAAATCAAGGTCCCAGCTTCTGGAGGAAGAGTGGAGAGGCTCAGAATCCATGTTGCTTGAAGACCAGTATGAAGTTTCCATAGTAAGGGATGATTTGGAAGCCTTGTCATCTGCTGGTGTTGGTCCGCTGTATTTTTTGCAGTCTACAGTCAACACAGGCATCTATCAAATTTTAGAGCACTTCAAGCTTCCTTCTGCTGACAAGCTGCTGATTTCATTTTCCAGTAGGACTTGGCACCTGCCCACACTGCCAAAGGTACCAAAAGCCGGTTCAATGACCATGGTGTTACTGGGCTTGAATGGCCAGCAAACTCACCTGATCTGGACCCATAGAGAATCTATGTTGTATTGTCAAGAGGAAGATCAGAGACACCTTATATATCTTTTAATTGACCTTATTTAATATTCTAATTTTCTGAGACACTGAATTGAGTTTTCATTATCTGTAAGCCACAGTCATCAAAATGTCAAGAAATAAAGGCTTGAAATTTTTTAGTCTATGTATAATGAAGCTATATAATATATGGGTTTCACTTTCTGAAATGAGTGACAAAAAATATTGAACTTTTTCATGATATTCAAAAATTTTAGATGTATAGAGTACCATAAGTTGATCAGTGTTGTGTTTCCATTAAAGCTGTGTCATATTATAATCTCAGTGGACAAAAAAAATTGTGTACATGTATAATAAATCAACAAGCACAAATAAATACGATTTGATTTGGCATGGACTGCATGTTCTGGAGGAAGGTGACATGTTCACCCACTTACGTTAAAGACTTGCTTAATTTGGCCAGATTTTGTGGATGTCTTCAAGCCCACCTAGCCAATCTAGTTAACCTGCAGCTGCTATATTTTCACCTCTCTTTATTGTTAAAATATTATAATACATTAGTGTCTCAATATCATCTATCTGTCTACTTGTCAGATTATATTGGTGTCTATTATAGTTCCAGACTCAAGGCCAAATGCATCTGCGTGGCTAGATTGTATTCAGTAGTTTAATATCATATGACCAGTGCAAAAACAGAAACTGTGTCAACAGGCATTATGCAGAAAGCAAAACTTCTCCCTGCACCTTGATTACTACCTCTTTACAGTTTCTCTGCTGGTTTTATGGATCTCTGAATAAGAGTTTATGCAGAGGGAGAGGGGGACCTGCATGTCATAAACTACTTGATAAAGAGTTAGATGGAGGCAGAGACAGTAAGTGTTTGGAGGTTAAAAGGACAGGCAGAGAAGTTTTCCTTCTATATATGTGAGAAATTTACATTCACATAATATTAATGTAGGTGTATTTTATCTACACCTACACCCAATCCTAACTAGGGATGCACTGATCCGATATTAGGATAATAATAATAATAATAATAATAATAATAATAATAATAATAATAATAATAATACCTGATAATTACAAGATGAGCCGGATTGGGTATCGACTAATTAGGCCGACCCATGGGACAGATCCATTGACTTGAATTTGTTTACTACGCATGCTACGTTTTTATTTTGGATTATACTAAATGTTAGCTTGTTTGATTACTGATTGTATTTGATCAGGTTATTTGTTTATTCTCATTTCAGCTGCTAGATTTTATTTTGAATTACGCTTTACACCAAATAATTAAAAGTGATTGTTATTTGTGTGTTCGGTGTGTTCGATAAAGTGAAGTTACTTGTTTTCAGTTTCGGTTGATGCATTTTATTTATTTGAACATATTTTATTTTGAACTTGAATGCTGTGCCAAGGTCCTGCAAAACTGTTTATGACCTTAGTGATAAAGAGGAGCAATAAAATGCATTTATATCTGTCTTAAGTGTTAAACAAAAACAAAAAGGTACTAACGTAATATTTAAGTCCATCCTGATGTCTTAAGTCTCTCCCACATAGTGAGGTTTACAGTTTATTCATTCACTATTGGTATTGGATTGATATCGGGTGTCAACTGATCATCAAAATTTATATATCGGTACTGGTATCGGAACTGAAAAACTAATCCTAACCTTAACCTCTGTAACCAAAATTAAATATTTTTGGTCTTTTGGGATATTTGGGAGGTTTTCTAAAATGCCCCCACAAGATAAATAAAAGTCATCTCTTTCTTCCATATATTACTTTGGCAAAAAATTAAACCCCAAACTGCAAAATCTTTCAATGGTCTCAACAGCAAATATTAACAAGGTTTAAACAAATACTTAAAGTAACTTATTATGGGATAGCCTTTTTGTTTGATTTTCTTAATGCTTCAAACAGTTGATGAGTAGTTGAAAAGTGTTTCTCAATTAGTTTGTGCTATAAGACTTGCGAGATTAAATATTCTTTATAGGATTTAAATCTGGACTCTGGCCAGGCTAAAACATGAACCTGAATCAACCTTTCTAATTTCTGCTGGAATGACAGAGAACAAACCACCTGTGGAAGGAATGTGTGTAGTCAAATTCAGATGTGATCCCAAGTGCTAGATTATTAATGTCAACACTTGTAATTTTCTCCTGAACTGCATCCCACTCAAGCTGAAAGTGGATTAAGTGCTCCAGTTGGTGCATTCTTTGCTGGACTGTCAAACTCCAGACAGGCCTAATCTATCGCAAATACTTGCAAAACTAACTGATTATTCCCCACTGTAATCCTTTCTCATGCTTCTAAACTCTGTTTCAATTACACTCGCTCACTCCCACTCCCTCTTCTTCATAGCAGATGCATCGGGTGACCAAAAGGCTGATTGCATTATTTTGGGAAAAACCACTGACTGGCCTAAATTATTTGCAGATGAATGTAATTTCCAAGCGTGTAGACAGTCCATGTCTGGTCATTTGTGTACACGACAACAGATGGACAAATACAACTGCTCTCATTTTAGTGTGTGTGTGTGTGTGTGTGTGTGTGTGTGTGTGTGTGTGTGTGTGTGTGTGTGTGTGTGTGTGAGGAATGTGGAGGAAAGTGTGTACGAGGCACAGGTGTGTGTGACTCAGCCCTCTCAACCAGACCATTTGATTCCTGTGTTTTATTTTCCTCCCAGGCAATCCATTAAAAGTGCTAGACACGATATAGGATATTTGCACAGTTTCGTTGGTTACTATAAAGCAGATGGGTTTAATGTCATGATAAACTGCTTCTGGATTCAATTGTGAAGGTGATCCTAAAGTTCAGAAGCCCTATCCAGGTTCCAAATAGATTTGAGCAGTTGCACTGGGCCATATACAGTGCCTTACAAAAGTGTTCGTATCATATCCCTTGAACTTTTCCAGATTTTTCCCCATTCCATAGACAAACTTAAATGTATTTTATTGGGATTTTATGTGAGCGACCAACACAAAGTAGCAAGTATGTGTGAAGCGTGAAAAAATATCTGTTTTTTCAAAATTTTTAATAAATAAAAATCTGGAAAGTGTGGCATTTGTATTCAGCCCCCCCCAAGTCAGTAATATGTAGGACCACCTTTTGGTGCAATTACAGCAGCGAGTATTATGGGATATCTCTCCCACATGGTGAGGTATACAGTTTATTCATTCACTAATGGTATTGGATTGGTATTGGGTGTCAGCCGATAATCAAAGTTTATATATCGGTACTGGTATTGGAACTGAAAAACTAATCCTAACCTTAACCTCTGTAACCCAAATTAAATATTTTGGGTCTTTTGGGATATTTGGGAGGTTTTCTAAAATGCCCCCACAAGATGAATAAAAGTCATATCTTTCTTCCATATATTACTTTGGCAAAAATTAAACCCCAAACTGCAAAATATTCAGCTTTCAATGGTCTCAACAGAAAAAATTAACAAGGTTTAAACAAATACTTAAAATAATTTATTATGGGATAGCCTTTTCGTTTGATTTCCTTAATGGATTTAAACAGTTGATGAGTAGCTGAATGTTACCCAATTAGTTTGTGCTGTAAGACTTGCAAAATCAAATATATATACCAGAGGCTAGAGGAATTCTGCTCATTCTTCTTTGCAAAATAGCTCAAGCTCAGTCAGATTCAATGGACACAGTCTGTAAACAGAAATTTACAAGTCTTGCCACAGATTCTCAATGGGCTTTTGGTCTGGACTTTGACTAAGCCATTCTAACACATGAATATGCTTTGGTCTAAACCATTCCATTGTAGATCTGTTATGTTTAGGGTCGTTGTCCTGCTGGAAGGTGAACCTCTGCCTAGTCTCAAGTCTTTTGCAGCCTCTAACAAGTTTTCCTGGAAAATTGCCCTTTATATAGCTCCATTTATCTTCCCTTCAATTCTCATCAGCTTCCCTTTCCTGGATGAAGAAAAGCATCTACACAGCATGATGCTGCCACCACCACATTTTACGGTAGGGGTGGTGTGGTGCAGTTTTAGTTTTCCACCATGCATAGCGTTTTGCATGCAGCTTTTGGTCTTATCTGACCAGAGCACCTTCTTCCACATGTTTGCTGTGTCCCCTACATGGCTTGTGGCAAACTACAAGTGGCTTATGGCTTGCTGTTTGATGTTCTCTAACAAACTTCTGAAGTCTTCACAGAACAGCTGTAGTTATACTGAGAATAAATTACTCACAGATGGACTGTACTTACTAATGAGGTGACTTCTGAAGGCAAGTGGTCACATGAGTTTGAGGGGTATGAAAACTTTTGCAAGGCGCTGTAATTGTGATGTTATTTTTATTTTAATAAAAGTTTTATCTTTTTTCACACTCATTATTGATTAGGGTAATTTATGTGTATATCAGTGGCAGTTGGTGGGATTTAAGATAAACTGAAGCAGTCATATATGCTCCACTCAGGGTTAGGTATAGGTTAGGCTGGGTATCGCAGAGGTATTTTTAAATCCTTCCACTGAACTGTAGTTAGTTAAGTTCCCTAATGTGCAGCATAGTGATGTAAGTGGTTAGTGTGGTTATCCCAGAGCGCCAGAGATCTTCAGTTTGATCCTGACCCTGGACTTCATCTGTGTTGGTTTACTCTGGGTGCTCCGGTTTCCTCCCACTTTCAAAAAATGTGTTAGATTAATTGGTGGTGCTAAAGTGGCCCAATATGAACATTTCTGACTACTGTATATGTAACCCTTAAGCTGTTTTAAATAAAACACATGCGGTCTTGTAAATTGTAAACATTGTAAATTGTAAGACTTACTGGTGATGATTTATTGAATTTTGGGAAGTCAGTCATTTTCCTAATTTACTACACAATAGGTCCAGTATGTTGGTATTCAGTTAGAATTGGAGCTCATTTGTTGTTACTTAGATTACTCTCTGTATATTACCCTCTTTTATTTATATCAAAGCAAAGGAACCATCACTAAATCACCATTGACTGGTGCTGGCCTGTTCTCATTATAGCAGCTGACATCTTAATGGCATCATAGTGTGTGGTGTGTGAGACAAAGCATATTTGCTGGGCTTTCTAAACACTGCCAACTAAAAATATCCAACCAAATGCACCCTGTCAGCAGAACTTTATTCTGACAAATACACATACGACAAAAGCTCTCAGAAAAGGTGGCAGTTATTTTAATTTTCCAAAATGTTGTTACACTGAATACTGAGTTATGTTAGGTGTTACTGAAATCCTTTCACTAAATCTGAAAGCTGAATTCCAATGGAGTTTCAGCAGTTTGAGGTACTGGTTAAGGTAATGACCAGAGGTTGAAGTCTCAGCACTTCTGAGCTACCACCATTGGACCCTTGAAAAAAGCCCTTATTCCTATTTTTTTATTGCAAGACGGTTGTGTATCACTCTGGATGTGGGCTTCTGCTAAAATGTAAAAGTAATTAAAATCAATTTCTATGTCATTGACATATTCCTTTTTTGTTTTTATCATGCTTTAGCCTCAAACTTCTTCCTGATCAGGGTCACGTGGGCTTTGGCAACCATGCTCAAAAAACATAGGGTGAAGGGGACTGTGTTCAAATTCCACGTGTGCCAAGCTGCCGCTGTTGGGTCCTTGATCAAGGGCCTTAACCCACAGTTGCTTAGATTGTAAGAATACATGCTGTAAATTGCTTTGTATAAGGACGTCTGCTAAATTATATTAATGTAAATGTAATGTAAAGGAGCCTTGGATGGTATGCCTATTTATCAAGGGACTTTATAGGGGGTCACTGTTGCCAGGCAGTGATCCCTTGAACAGTCTCCCCCTGACACAGGAAACCTTATTTCCCTGTTGGGACTTAAACTCAGTTCTCTGTTGTGGTGGGCTAGCATCTTAAGGGCGTTACACACCAAATGCGATGTTTTTGCTTGATTCAGAGAGCAGCAAATTAATCTGAGTTTGTGTATAATGATGATGGTATCTTCCGCAACAAATGTTCTAATTGCAAACTTTTGCCAGCTACATATACTCAGTGACCTATCATTGTCACTTCTGCACCTCATGAAGCAGCTCCTGTATTTTCAGTCTGACTCTCCACTGCCAGCCTTTATATACTTTGGAGAAAAAACATGGTGTTTTTATTTTTACATTTGTTTGCCTTATCTTCTTGCCTCTCCTCCTATATGACCCTCTGTACTGTTTTCTTTTTTCAAAATTAAATGTACCTAATATCGTGTTTGCAATTTTTTTGTGAGAAGCAAAATGATGTGTTCGTCGATTCTGGAAGACGTTTTGTTTCTCTTTTTTCCAATTTTTTTTAAAAATCATCTTGTGTCTGGTGTTTATAGTTAGTTTTTAGGAGAAAACACGTCCTAATATTTTGCATTTTGGTGTTCCTTTTTAATGTCCTTTATATCCCATTCTCACATAGCAGTATTTTGACCTGGGCTGTCATGGCGAGGCCTTTTCCCGTGCTTACTTGAGTTTACTCTGAGTATCCTGGGCGTCTCATAGCTTTACCGGGCCGATTTTTGTGATAATGGGAGGGTGTGGCCTAAATACTACGAACCCTGGATAAAATCGAACATGTTCCATTTTTCCCGGGCTTGATGATGAGACCCACGTTTAGACGCTTTGCCATGGTTACATAGTCTGTCCAGGAGGATTCATGGTCTATCATAGAGGATTAGTGTCATTTCAAGGATATAAATGCCATAGAAA
>JAVSBU010062462.1:0-13905 GCA_033118015.1 Loricariichthys derbyi
TGTGGGAAGAGTTTATAAAGATAAAATAATGTACTTACTGTATAACTACTACAATAAGCATAGCGTCGCTACTTCTCAGAAATTCACTTATTGCAGGTGGGTCTGGAACGGATCCCCTATGATAAGTGAGGGAACACTGTATAGGATTCATAACCTGTAGTTTTGTCTCATAAAATAACCATTTACAAAGGGATCAGTTTCTGGTCTGGTTGTAAGAGAATGATTTTATGTTATGGTTGATGAAATTGCATTACATATATAAAACTAGCTCCGAGTTGTCTAGAACAGTGTTTTGTGGTACTTTGACCCAAAATCTCCAGTGGTTAAGTCAGCTATTTTTCACAGTGTACACACAGACAAAAGCCCAAAGATATAACAGTGTTTTAGGGGGGAATTAAAGGACTAAGTCGTGTTCAGACAGTGAGACTGTATTCCTGCTTATAGCAGCATGGCCTACACACAGCGTTAACTAGTCCGCTGACGAACTGCATGAAACAGATGAGGAACTCAATCGTACTGAGGCCGAGCAGAATGGACAGCAACGTCACGTTCCACTCAACGATGTGAGCAGGCTGTGTGCATTTAGACCAGTTTTCACGAGCAAACAGATATCTGAGGACGACAAGCACAAAGATGCACAAGGCAGGTTAGTCACTGGTTAGTGTCAATGCACTGTCATGAGTAAGGACTATAAATGAATTCATACTTTGCCCCTTTGTTGTGGAAAGGATAACCCCAACTACCTCCAGTGTCACAATGTGGCCCCATTAACATAGCCAAGGCTGAGATGACGAAGCAATAGCCAGAACCAGCCATACCCAAGATCGAAGCTAGCACGGAGCCACACATCTGTATAATCACAAATCAGCATGTTATTGATGAAACAGTTGAGCAAATGACACAAAATAGCTGTACCATTATCACTATTTTCTTCTGGATCTTCTTGTGGTCTGAAACCTGCCGAAGTCAGCAATAATGTGTTAATGCCTAAATTACTATAGTGTTATCACTAAATGTTGGTCAAAATAATACAAGAAAAAAAGCTTCTTTGTCGTTTTTAAAAATGTAGCCTACTAATTTACCCTTAAGGCGCTGTCACAGTGCCAAAACGTGTATTTGCGAACGAGTTGACTTTAATTTTGAAATTTCCGCAGTCATCCGCAATGGAATCCAAAAAATGGCCGCCAATGAAGAATGCGTTACGTAAACATTAAGGAAGCACGAAGGAAGTAAAACCATCGCATTGCTTATGTGTTGTTGAAGATTCGCGGATAAAACGGGTGATTTGCGTTTGAAACGCTAATGTTTTGCAAACGTGTTGCGCATGCGTGGCGAACAAAGCGGGAGTTTTGCGCACGTCCCGGGAGTGAATTGCCGACTCAACGTTCATTCAACGTTCAGTTTTCTTAAATGCTTTGCATGGAGGATGTCTGGATTACAAAAAAATGAATATATCTGTTGCTTTCTCCTCTAAACTCTCACCGGCAGGAAGCCACTATTTCAGTGGGGCTTTAAATTGCACTGCAAAGCCACAAACCAGGTAATGCATTCCTTCTTCTAATTAGTTGATGCAGTTTGAAAATTATATTATTATGTTTTTCAAGTGCTGCTGCAATTGCTATACGTCTTGGTTTGAACTTCTTGAATGCTGACACTGAAATGAAGTAAATCTAATTTCGCCTGCCTTTTTATAGTATTTTCAGTGATCGTAATATGTATGATATGTTATATACATGATACATTTACATCGTGTTTGGAGCTCATTCCAGTTGTGATCACGACATGGACGTTTTATGACTGCAATATATTTTTAATACATGCGCTACATAATCATTTTTGGCAAACTATTGCGGAAATATGCCCATGTAAAACTGAAATGTGCGTTTGTATTAAGAACATAATCACGGATGTGTTGTGAAAGAATTGCGTCATCAGAACGGAATTTTTATCGCAGTCAAATTTTGAGCTGCTCAAAATTTGAGTGTGGAAATGCGGATGATTGCGAACATGTGCGGACGTAAAAAGAATGTATTAAGTGTGAATTACGAAAACGACGAACGTATCGTGGATATTAATTTTTTTTATGCAAGTCATTCGCACAGGCAAATTTTGGCACTGGGACAGGGCCTTTAAAGATTAAATGAATTATGTTTTGTGCTTGGATTTCAATTAAATATTGTCATTCTTAACAATATAGACTCCTTTTGCAAGTACTACCTTCAAGCAATCTGGCTTTTGTTGAGTGTTGATAGACTCTGTTAAATTTGAGATCAAGTAATCTTGTGATTAAAATAATCTGGCACAGTATAGTCTGCATTTATTGGAATATCAATTCCATTTTTAGTTTTAAAAACAAACAGGCAGTACAGATAAAATGCATCAAGAATTCTTAGGATGCAGTCATTTGTATATTATTGTGCATGCTTTATTATTGTCCTTAATTTAACTATATTTTTTGACAACCTTGGATACATTTATAAACCATCACAATGCTATCTGAAAAAAGATCAATACAGATTTCTGTTTGTTTGTTTTTTTTGCTTTGTTTTTTGTATGTGTGTTTTTTATTTAATTGTATAGCCCCAGAATAAATTTATAGCATTAGTTTGAAATTATTGTGGAAAATGGCAGCTGGCACAAAGAGAGCAAGAGAGTTCTGGAAACATTTTAGTTTACAGTTTTTAGTTTCCAGCTCTAACACACTGTACAATGAAAAAAGGGTAATGTCCAACAATGTCCAAAGCCTTTTTTGTTTAATTTTAGTAATCACTAAAGTGGTCAGCACAGTCGTTTCACAGCTCCAGAGATCCCCGGCTCTATCCCGATTTTTAACTATGCCTGTGTGTTATTTGCATGTGCTCCCCATGTCTGAGTGGGTTTACTCTGGGTACTCCCATTTACACCCCCCCAAGGATTAGAACCTGGGTCATCACAGTGGTTGGATTGCGAACTTCCCCTGTGCCACCCAAAGGATTTACAATAAAATATTTAAAAATTCATTCACAATGATTTTAAAATTTGAGACACATGCTGCTGAGTACATGTACAAATGTACATGGTTTTACTCTGTTTGAAAGATTATTCTTTACATATCAGTGTAGTGCCTTTTTTATCATAGTGGTTATTAACACAACAATCCAGTGTTGTTTCTCATTTGCATAACATTGCATTTGGACACATGTATTTTTTTTTACTATTTACTGTGCCTAATAAGTTCCCAAAGAAAAAATAGCCATATTTCATCTTTAAGGTGGTAGTAACTTCAGGCAGCTGTCGATGACATGGCATAAGGATAATCAAGCTACAAAATTGGCCAGAAGAATTAATGACTGGCAAAAAGGAGTGATTGCATTTGTGTTCCAAAGGCCATGGTTTGAAGGAAGTTGTGAATTTGTAGGTGTATCCCAGCATATGGTGATACTGGTCTAGTATTTTTGGCAAAAATCCAAAAATGTGCTTGAAAGTTTGTGAAACCTTTAGAATTTTCTATATTTCTGTATAAATATGACTTAAAACATCATCAGATTTTCACACAAGTCCTAAAAGTAGATAAAGAGAACCTAGTTAAACACATGACACAAAAATATTATATTTTGTCATTTATTTGCAGCAATAATTGCAACTAAACATTTCAGGTAACTGTTGATCAGTCCTTCACACCGGCTTGGAGGAATTCTATCCCATTCCTCTGTACAGAACAGTTTCAACTTTTGGATGGTGGTGGGAGGTGTTCTAATATTTTCCTTTATAATTTTAAGGTGTAATTCAGAATTCATTGTTCCACATGCCACATCCACATTCTTATGCTGGGAGTGCATTGTTTTACTTTTTCCCAACATAAATGTCAGGAGCTCCACTTCTGCCTCAGCCGACCACTAGAGGGCCGAGGCAGCATTCAGGATGAAATCAAGGTAGGACTACTACCAGCATGCAATGGGCACGCAGTGCACTAATCAGAGATGACAAGCGTCACCTGGTTCTAGAGGTTTATAAGCCAGTTTTCAGCAGTCCCTCTTGTTGTTCCCTTAAAAGAAAAGCATTATTGTCATGATGCAGACAAATGGGGAGCAGATCTAAGTGCAGGAGGACAGTCCCCGGACTCTGGGAGGCCAATGGTAGGGCTAGCGAGGCAATTGGGTGGTGGCGGCACTCGGGAGGAGGCAGTGTCCCTATGCCAAGACTAAGCCCTAGCATACCTTGAGCCTTTTGACCCTTCGCCACCTTCCCTCTTTGCATGAGAGGTGGCACCTGCTGTCCCTGTGGGAGCCTTTCTCTATGGAACAACCGCCAGGAAGGACTGACCAAGGTGCAGATAGAGGGCATGTGCAGTAACAGAGTGACAGGAGGCCTTTAATGGCATTTAGCATGTAGCATTAACAGGCAAGCTTGAATGGCTGAGGAGCACGCGAAGCACATAGTGTTAACAGGCAAACGTGAACTGCTGAAGAGTGCTATTAGCACATAGGGTTAATGGTCGAGCCTAATCAGCTGAGGAGAGCGAGTAGCATGTAGCGATAACGGGCAATCCTGAATGGCTGAGGAGCGCGAGTAGCACATAGTGTTAATGGATGACCCTACATGGCTGAAGAGTATGAGTAGCACGTAGCATTAAAGAGCGATCCTGAATGGCTGAGGAGCGTGAATAGTACATAGCATTAATGGGAAAGGCTAAATGGCTGAAGAGTGCAGGTAGCGTAAAGCATTAACGGGCAAGCCTAACAGTTCAATTTCTCAGAAGTTACCCAGGGGTCCTTTGTGACCTTGCCAACTATTACACGCCTTGATCTTGGAGTGATCTTTGTTGGTCGACCACTCCTGGGGAGGATAACAATGGTCTTGAATTTCCTTTTGCAACTTACTAATATGTAATATTAGATAATTTTCCTCAATAAATAAATGACCAAGCATAATATTTTTGTCTCATTTGTTTAGCTGGGTTATCTTTATCTACTTTTTGGACATGTGTGAAAATCTGATGTTTTAGGCCATATTTATGTAGAAATATAGAAAATTCTGAAAGGTTCACAAACTTTCAAGCACCCTTGTACTACTCTTTAACATTAGTTTTATTTGTTGCTTCTGAGTCAACTACTGAATTATCATCACCTGTATCATTCCAAATAACATTGCCAGGTTGCAACATAGCTACAAGCTGCACGCAACTTCATTTTATCTGTTTATGGGCAGGAACTGGCAAGACAGGAACAACCCTTGACAGGGAGTCAATCCATCATAGGGCACATACACTCACACACTAAGGGCACCAATTAACCTAACAATCGTCTTTGGAATGTGAGAGGAAACTGGATTACCCACGACAAACATGGGGGAGAACATACAAACTCCACATAGGTGGACTCCCAGAGCCGGTATTGAATCGGGAATCTCAAAGCTGTGAGACTGCAGTGATAAGCACTGCATCACTGTGTCACTAATTTACATCATGAATAAATAAAGTGTTATAGTATTATTTATGCGGACCTACTTTATCCTATCTTGCTCCACAGTGCCACTAGTGGTCAAATGGTGCATTGGATTTAAATGACTAATACTGCTGTTTTTCTTGGGATACTTTATATGTAAGCAATTTCTCAGAAGGGTATAGTTAGTTTTACTTTTGTGTGAGTGCTTTATAATATCAGGGGACGTAAGGGTGGGTAGTGCAATGAGTACTTACCGCACAGCTCTCAGTTCCACAGGAATCAGTACATTTTCCCATGCTTAAAAATGCTAAAGAAGTTATTAATACCTGGAAAGAGAATACGAAAGAGAAACTAGTAAATAATAGCATATGGACAGAACTAAATTCCTGATCAGGGTTGTGAGAGGGCGAGGCAGAGGTCTATGCCTGGAATTCACAGACAAATTGGACACCAGTCCATTTCAGGGCTGGTTAAAGGGTGCTGTTTCAGTGTCAAGGACTATCCCCTCACCCCACCAGTCTGAAGGTACTGCCAGGACTCGAAACTGGGTCATTAATTAGTGGGGGAGTTTTAGGCCACAGACCGCAAACTAAGAAAAAATCTTTAATGGTGAAAGAAATTTTAATTTTTAACACCTAGCAGGTTCATTTGTGTTAACTTTTTTATTTATAAAAAAGAAAAAAACTTTTATTAATCCAAACTTGTATATAAAACTGTATTTTGTTTGTGCTTGATCACTTAAGCCTATAGGGCAAGAATCTTGTAGGTGCTTGTTTTCTCAAATGTATAGAACAAGGCATCTATTATGTTGGATGGATGCATATTTTTGGCTTTGAGATACAAATTGGATTGTATTAGTACTTTAAACTCGTTTAGACAAATGCAATGCTTGGATATGACCTTTAAATTAGTTGCTTGATGTATGATGTCAAAATCTGTAGTTGGATTATGATATTAAGTAAGATCTCCACTTTTACAGGGATGTTTGTCCACCATAAGTTCGACATCCATACACACGTTACTACAACTTCACACTAGAAAATAAAATGATCTAAAATGATACTCACAGCAATACCGCCTCCTCCTAATCCCATGAAGAACCACACATAGTAGGTAAGCTTGTCATTCTTCACAAAATCCACCTCTCCATTAGGGAAAAAGAGAAGCACGTTGGCCACTATGCAGCAGATGGCCAGTGGGATGAGGGCAAATCCCAGAGAGCGGGCAAAACCCAAGGAGCACATATTTTCACTGTGAGAGAACGACAAGTAACTCCCAAGCTTAAGCAAGCAGCAGCTGCTTAACAATAATTCAGGAAGGAAACTGAGGGAGGCAGAAGAGGAGGGTCAAATATTTAAAATCCCCCCTCCCCATATGTACACTCATTTGACAACCATGGACTAGGGTATGACATGATGTCTTCCATTTTGTGTGATATGAGCTAGATGAAGAGTAGGAAACAGGGATTTATTTACATCCCGGACAGGGAAGGAAGCCTTAGAGAGATAATGTAACAAACCCCCCAAGGTTGGAGGAGGTCCTGAACTTTTTCCTGAACTCATCCTTTCCCTTTATACAGCTGCATCCTCTCTCATGTATGAATGCTAGCCATAGAACCATGTACCACCAGCATCTGCCAAGATCGGAACTCCGTATGGGATAGCCTTTCCCTTTAATTTAGTGTAGGAAAACTTGCAGAAAACTTTTTACTGAAGAGTCAGCGTTCTTCCGCTCAATGGCAATGCTTTGATCACAGTTGATGAGGAGTTCCTAGTTAGTTTTAGGCTTAACCTGTTTTTGGCTTTCCAGATCCATCCTTTTTGGCAACATCAACTTTTGTTTCAAAGCGTTGATCTATTCTCGTAATAGCTCATAGAGAATAGGGATTTGCTGTGCCTTTAGGGTCTTGTAAATTGATTAGGGATACCACAAATCAGCTGACCCTGTGGTGCCTGACAGCAACCCCTGCATATTTTACTTCTTTGGGAGCAGACTTTCTTATTTGCCTTGGGACTCATGACACTGCATTTTGTATGTCTCTATAGTGATATACACACCAGATAGCAAGACCTAAAAAATTGCACTCCCAAGACCCGCAGATGGTGGAACAGGTCTTAGGAGTGCAATTTCTTAGGTCTGTTTAACTGATGTGTAGGTCTTATCCAAAAGCATATGTATTAGAAAGAAGACTATTGATATCCCCATATAATGTTGCTTCAGATCAATACGTTATGACTGTAATGAATTTATACTTAATCAGCAACTCCTGTTCTAGTTACATGGGCAAAGTGTGCATGTTTATAGCTGCCACACCCATTGCAAGTGATTATAACTAAGCATTGACTCATACTTTTATGACATTCATTGGATGGTAGTGTCAGGTGCGATGCCAGACTTCCACCGTTTAATGATGTTAACATGGGCAATCTGACGTGAGCCTGATGTCACGGCTGAACCCAGCAAGGCTTTTTGCACTCTGCACATGCGATAGTCATCAGCCTCGCATATTGGGTTTAGCTGGATCAGTCCTCGTCGGGCCATCGTCAAGGTAAGACATGATTAACATCTGTCAGCCTGGTGATCATACTGATCCACCATGGCTTGTGCAGCCGATATGGGGCGTTTTTGATGGGGTTTTTAGTTGATGCGTGGATTCCATCTTTACATGCTAGGCACATCCCGATGCTGGTGCATATATACGGCAAATATGCGCACAATCATGGGTTATGCTCGTGGATACATGCACCAGTCTCGCTCTAGGCATCAGAGAAGGTGAAGGATGAAGGTACCACCCTTCCTTTGAAGAGGGAGGGTGGAGTAAGGTCAGGAGGCCTGAGATTCGACAGGGTTTAGCCTGATAGTGTAGGGATAGTTAGTTGCACTCTGTACCGCCTGGACCCCCTTGTGCTCCCTGTGTGGTCATCCAGGCAGTGCAGGGATAGCCTCTGCCATAGGTGGGTCATTGTTCAGGGTCTGTCCCTGCACTGCACCCTGCTGAACCTCGCTTGGTCCTCCCCTTCGTCCCAGTGGTTGTCCAGTTGGCCAGGACATCCGTCTATTAAAACAGTTTCCACATGGGTGTGGTTGGCCAGACTGGTCCACCTGCCGTAAAACCAGGTCTACTTCATTTTGGACATGTCCTAGTCATCGCCACCCACCCTAGCCATGTTGGCCTTTAGGGGTCAGCCATTTTTGGCACTTTTGGTTTTCTTTTTGGGCTTTTTTGTTACTTTGCTTCTGTTTCTTTCAGTGTTCCTTATTTATTTTAAATAAAGCCTACCCTTATTCATGAAACTTTCTCTGGGCCTTTCTCACTGGGCCTGCCAGCACCTGAGTTGTGGCTTGGCAGGGTCCTGGTAGTAATTATTTATTTTACCCGGGCTCTTTTTTTTCTACCTTTTTTTCCCCTTTTACCTTTTTTAAGGGCTTCAGAAGCCGCCCATTTGGGGGGGGGGGGGGGGGGTGGTACTGTCAGGTGCCACGCCAGACTTGCACCGTTTAACATGGACAGTCTGGCGTGAGCCTGACGTCATGGCTGAATCCAGCGAGGCTTTATTGCTTTATTGCAGACACAATAATCATCAGCCTAAGAACCCATATTGGGTGCAGCTGTGGCCCGTTTTTAAAAAAGCGAATCACATGGATCAGTCCTTGTCGGGCCATCATCAAGAATCCATCTCAGAATTTGGTAGTTTTCTGATAACAAAAGCAAAATTTTCACACAGTCTCTGTCATTGTGCTGCATTTAACCTCAAAGGCCACATTTAAAACCTTCTTTTAATCACTAATACGCATCAGTGTCACACACAGGACACATACCACATACTACAATTTCACATAAAACGTGATTTTTTTTTCTCAAATGACTCCCTTTAATCACTTGCCTATTAATAAACTCTGGGAGTGACAGTTAACATTTTGACCCGACTTATCCTGGTTATGGTTGCAGGGGGTCTGGATCTTAGCCTGGAATTCATTGGCTGCAGTTGAAAGTGCTCCCTGGTTGTGATGTCAGTTCATCACAGGGTTCCATAATCACATCACCAGACCTTGATGTTAAAAGTCCAATCCAAAGTTCTAGCCCAGGTCCTCAGGAACTGCTGTTTCCTACGGCCAACTCTTACATCAGAGCCACAGGAAATACTTATTAAATTGTATTAAAAAATTATATATTCAGCTCAAAATCCTTTCCCTTTATGTCAAAATGCAAATAGCAAATCTAAATTTTTAACATAAAAAAGCAACTTAGAATTTTAGAAACTTATAAAAAAACTTTATTAAAAAATAATAGCTTTATATCAGGAGGCCCTTCTTATTTATGACACTAGGGAAAAGAGTTCAAATAAAGTTTTTATTAATAAGACCAATGGCAGGAAATTTGAAATGTATTTCTAACAAAAAGTTTATATTTTTAAGACATTTCAAAGTTATTTAACTAACAGTATTTCATAGGTACTTTACTCATATTCACTTTACTTGTTACTCGCTTTACCTGGCTCGCAGTCTCCACTCTTCTTCTATCGGGTTGAGGTCAGAACTCTAAGTAGGAAAGTCAAGTTCTTTCACAACAAACTCGCTCATCCATGTCTTTATGGATCTTGCTTTGTGCACTGGTGCACAGTGATGTTGGAACAGGAAAAGGACATCCCCAAACTGTTCCCACAGAGTTGGGAGCATGAAATTGTCCAAAATTTATTGGTATGTTGATAAAACTTCCTTTCAATGGAACTAAAGGGCTGAGCCCAACTCCTGAAAGACAAGCCCAGAGCTTAATCCCCTCTCCACTAAACTCTACACTTGGCACAACGCAGACAGACAATTACCGTTCTCCTGGCAGTCACCAAACCCAGACTCGTCCATGAGATTGCCAAATCGATAGTGTGCTCTAGAGTCCAGTGGTGGGTGTGCTTTACACCATTGCATCCAACACTTTGCATTTTTCTTGGTGATATATGGCTTGGATGCAGCTGCTTGGGCATGGAAACCCATACAATAAGCTCTCTATGAACAGTTCTTGAGCTCATCTGAAGGCCACATGAAGTTTGGAGGGGAGGAGCAATTGACGCTGAAGAACGTGAGTGACCTCTGTGCCCTATGAGCCTCAGCTGACTCCGTGGTTCAATTCGTGGCTGAGTTGCTGTAGTTCTCAGTCAGTTCTATTTTCTTATAATGCCACTGACAGTTGACAGTGGAATATTCAGTAGTAAGGAAATTTCATGGACTTTGTTGCGCAAGTGGCATCCTATCCCCAAACCATGCTAGAAATCACTGAGCTCCTGAGAGCAATCCATTCTTTCACAAATGTTTGTAGAAACAGTCTGCATGCCTAGCTGTTTGATTTTATACACCTATGGTCATGGAAGTGATTGGAACACCGGAATTAAATGATTTGGATGGGTGAGCAAATACTTTAGCAAGATAGTACGTGTATGTGTGTGTGTATGTATATACATATATAGCTAGACACTAGTTTCGATATATAATCTTGTGTTTTGAAGGAGCCTTGTATTTGTCATTAAAATGGCCTTTGATGCTGAGGGAAACATTAAATAAACAAATATTAACTTACATTAATTTTTCATAAATTATTATTTTATCTGTTGAGAGGCTATAATTTGTCATGAGAAATGAGAAAAAATATATTATACCCTCTCCTTTATTTATTGAGGAAAATGTTACAATATTACATACTAGTGAGTGGTAGTGAGTAAGTATGTGAACCTCTAGAATTAGCAATTGATTTGCAAGGGAAATTAGAGTCAGGTGTTTTGAATCAATGGGATGATAATCAGGTGTGAGTGGGCACCCTGTTTTTTTTAAAGAACAGGGATCTATCAAAGTCTGCTCTTCACAACATGTTTGTGGAAGTGTATCTTGGCATGAACAAAGGAGATTTCTGAGGACCTCAGAAAATGTGTTGTTGGTACTCATCAGGTTGGAAAAGGTTACAAAACCATCTCTAAAAAGTTTGGAATCTACAGTCAGACAGATTGTGTACAGATGGAGGAAATTCAAGACTATTGTTACCCTCCCAGGAGTGGTTGATCAACAAAGATCACTCCAAGAGCAAGGCGTGTCATAGTTGGTGAGGTCACAAAGGAGCCCAGGGTAACTTCTAAGCAACTGAGGTCTCTCTCACATTGGCTAATGTTAATGTTCGAGTCCACCACCAACAGAACACTGAACAACAAAGGTGTGCATGGCAAGGTTTGAAGGAGAAAGTCACTGCTCTCCAAAAAGAACATTGCTGCTCTGCTGCAGTTTGGTAAAGATCAAGTGGACAAGCCAGAAGGCTATTGGAAAAATATTTTGTGGATGGTTAAGACCAAAATAGAACCTTTTTTGTTTAAAAGAAAAGTGTTATGTTTGGAGAAAGGAGAACACTGCATTCCAGCATAAGAATCTTATCCCCCTTGTGAAACGTGGTGGTAGTACTGTGATTTGGGCCTGTTTTGCTGCATCTGGGCAAGGATGGCTTGCCATCATCATCATGGAAGAATGAATTCTGAATCATATCAGATAATTCTAAAGGAAAATGTCAGGACATCTGTCCATGAACTGAATCTCAAGAGAAGGAGGGTCATGCAGCAAAACAATGATCCTAAGTATACAAGTTGTTCTACTAAAGAATGATTAAAGAAGAATAAATAATAAATAAGATTGACTCATTTTCCCCAATAAACAAATGAGCAGGTATAATATTTTGTCTCATTGGTTTAACTAGGTTAAACACCTAATATTTAGGTCTTGTGTGAAAATCTGGTGGTTTTAACTCATTTATACATAAATATAGAAAATTCTAAATAGTTCACAAACTTTCCAGCACCACTGTATGTTTAGTTTGAATGTTCTCTCTGTCTCTGGATTTTTTCCAGTTTCCTCCCACATTCAAAAGTATGCAAAGTCAGCTGGAATCTATAAAGTGCCCCACTGTGAGTGAGTGAGGGTACATGTGTGTGAATATATGGCCTGCAATGGACTTGCACTCTGTCAAAAGCCCTACCTTACATGTCACGCTGCTAAATAGGCATCAGCTACCTGTGGGCATGAAATTTATTAAGCGAATATAGAAAAGGAATGAATAAATGACTTCATCATAACATCTAGATCACTGTGGTTTCATTAACAAAATATATACAATTATAAACCACTTCCAAACTGCACCAAATGCTTTTTGCTAAATAGACTTCACGTATCAGTCCCAGTTAGTTAATATTTATCTGTTCATCAACAAAATAAATCCCTGAGACTTGATTTCTGAGATGGCTATAATATTATTCTTAGAAAAATAACTCCTATCCTCTTACAAATCAGTCCATCTTGCCTAATTGGATAGATTATCCAACAACTGAATGGATAGGTCACACAAGTACCTTTGTGATCATGAACAAAGTGTTAATTTCAAACAAGGACCTTCTTATGTAACCGAACAAGACTCATTCTACCAGACTCAAAACTATTATTGTATTTGCTGACCAGCTGATCCAAGCAGATTACAGAAACAAATCCAAGCTTTTAGCCTGCAGATGTATCTAATATGAAAATAAAACAAATATGATGTGAACACTGAGCTTTCTTTTCTTTAGGTCATCCGACAACATAGAAAAGTTGAGAAGAAATGATCCAATATAAAATATATTGTATATACACTCACCAAACACTATTTGGAACACTGTACTAATACAGGGGAGCAGCCACTTTGTTCTCAAAACAGGGATTTTCTCCATGATGTGGATTTCACAAGAAACATTCCTTGCAGATTCTACTCCGTGTTTTGGTGATTGCATCATGCAATTCCTGCAGATTTTTCAGGTGCACTTTTTATGCTGTGAATCCTGCGGTTGGAACCAAATTCAGACTTGACTACTTCTTTCCAGTCTTCAACTGTCCAGGTTTGGTGAGCTTCTGCTCACTGCAAGTCTAAGCCTCCTGTTCTTGGGTGACAGAAATGCAAGCTGACTTGATCTTCTGCTGTTCTAAATCAGTCTCATAGATACATTATGAATTCAAACTACTCTGGCCATTCTCCACTGACCCATCTCCATCAAGGTGTTTCTTTCAACAGAACTGTTGCTCAATGATCCCAAGAGATGAGCAGTTACAGAAATACTCAAGCCCAGGCTTTACCTGCAAAAATCCCAGTTAAATGAGGTGGAGTCCAGGCAAAGCAGGTCAACCCTTTTAAACGCACGGTTATACCTTTTTTCCTGCAATTAACCGGGCCGGAAGGGAAACGGATAAAGCTGTTCATTTTCGGTAAAGCTGATGGTCAATGCAGAAGTAAGGTATATAAAGGTGTACAGTACGGATGTGGAGGTAAACCGTACGCATATAAGGGTAGCATTTAGGAAGGTCAGGAAAATTTGCTAATTTAGCTCCGCCCCTAAGCAGAAGATGACAGAGAACAAGTTCAAGTTCAACTGGTTGCACACAGGACTCATTGTCTTTGGGCTGTTTGTATGTCAATCACAAAGATGTCATA
>JAVSBU010062565.1:0-13903 GCA_033118015.1 Loricariichthys derbyi
TCCATCTCCTGCTCTTCAAAGTCTCAGCCTTTCTTGGATGCTGCTTTTGTACCAAATCATCATCAGAATCACCTGTTATATCACATCATTGTATACCTTATTATTATATATAACCTTATTACTAATACTATTGGCACCCTCCTTTTTTGGAACGTGTTGCTGGCATCAATTTTGAAATGAGTGAATATTTGCTAAAAAAAAAAAAAATAATTAAAAAAAATTTTTTTTAAAGTTTATTTATTTTAACTCACTTGAAATCACTTATGTGCTACCAATCATTTTCTCTTATTGTATATCACAAAACTGATTTATTTTATCATTGATGCCTGACTGTAAATTATGATGGATGCTTTAATTATCGTGCTTAATAACAAATTTAGAGTTCTGTAGGCTATCAGGAATCATAAATAAATTACATTGCATATTTGTTTGAATATATTACTTACAAGTTCTTACTGAGGTTTTTAAAACTCAGTTACTCTTTGACTTCCTGTATTGATCAATTTTAACAGTTTCAAAAAGATTTCATAAAAGATTTTATAAAATATATTTGTGCTGTAAAGCCACCTGAAAATTCTGCTTTTATTATCAGTAGTAATATTATAAGTAAGAATAATAGTAAGCAGTACTAGATGCCATTGATGCTATAGTAGTAATAGTATTGATAGTAATGTTAGTTTACATCACTACTATTACTATGCTATACTGTGTACTATAATATACTATGGTAGAAGTAATAGTAATATTAGTTTTAGTGTTATTAGATATACTAATAGTAGTAATTTTAGAAGAAACAGTAAAAGAAACACTATATTAATAGTAGTAATAATATTATTAGCAGTAATAGTAGTGATAGTAGTAATAACAATTGCAATGAGACTAGTAATGTTAGTAGCATAAATGGACATGGCAGTAATGGTAGTACTAGTAATAGTAATAGTATAGGTAATAGTATTGGTAGCAGTAATTGAAGTAATAACAGTATTAGTGATAATAATAATATTAATGGTAATTATAATAGTAGTAATATTAGCAATAATAGCAGCAGTAGTAGGCAATGGTTAGAGTAATAGTAGCAGTACTAGTAATAGTAGTGACAGTAGTAACAGAAATAACAGCAATATTAGTGGTAGTATTTATAATTAATAAAATCAGTAGAAAAAGTAGTAGTAATAGAAATGCTAGGGTCAGGATTAAAATTGATAGGAGTAGTAACATTCATAATAATAACTGTAGAAGTAACAGTAACAATAACAAAAGTGGTTGTACTAGTGCTGGTATTAACAGTCGTCATAAGGATGTTTTGTAAAATTGAAATTGTTTTTAAAGGTCAAACTTTAATGGGCAGTTTTACGCTAAAATGAGTACAACAAGTTTTAGTTGATGAATTGAAGCATGTGTACATAGAGGAGGTGCTATGAGGAGGTGATACAGTGAAGCTCATTCATGTAATAAAACATTAAATCATTCATTCATTCATTCATTCATTCATTCATTCATATTCTTATCTGCTTAATCCTGGACAGGGTCGCTACATTATTTTAAATAAAGGTAATGGGATAAAATACAAAAATGTGTCATGTGATATATATTATATATTATATTAATATTTTATTTAGATTACAGTATGTTTTTGTATTTAGTAAGTTGTGGTTAAATATACCTGATTAATTATCTGATTTATATTTAAGAATGACTGATCCTTTATTATTATTCAGAGCCACTGGTTTATAATCAATTAATCAAGTACAAAGTTTCAGGTGTGAAATCAAATTTAAACAATCTTTCCATGTGCATATTCAGTACTGTGCAAAAGTCTAAGGACACCATTAGATCTGATGTTTCAGCAGCAGTATAACCAGCTTATATAACATACTGTCGCCGACTGAAGCTGCCAGGTGCTGCTATTACTCAAGTGTAAGGGGAGCTCACTCTAAATACTACTGTAGCCTATAGAAGCTATTTTGGATTTTATTATTAATACTGCAAACAAACTTCCTGTATTTTCTGGTTGTATTTTAATAAAGAAATAATTATATAAGGTCATTAAATTGTTGCGAAAACAGTGACACATCTAATGTAATGGTGACCCACAGTACATTCTGCTCTAAGATTATAAAATAAACATATAATCCAGATTACACTTGTACTTGGACTCTGTGGGACCATTGATATTCTGCTGAAGGTGTCTGTATTATAAAGCTCTCCTGTGTGGTTTTGTAGAAGGTTGTGTTTGGTAGATGCACAGCACCATCCTCTGGTACCATACTGAACTGCACCTGCTCCTGGTGCCCCCTTAACACTGCCAGTTTAAATCTTATAGGCACTTTTTGGTAAATTGCTGACTAAGGTATTAAGGAACATCCAGTTATTGTTGTGTACTTATTTGTGGAAAGCTTTATTAAAAAAAGAAATTAACAAATGAATCAACTACAAGAGGTTATTAATGAATCCTCAAAAAGCATGGATTAAACCAAAATATGAGACAGGTGCACAGATAAGACAAAACTCACAGCACAAACCTTTGACAAAACTTACTGTTAGTTTAGTAAGAAGAGCAAGTCACCCTTTCATCATATGTAAGTCTAGTAATATTAATAATAGAAAGCATTAATTGGAGCAGTTTTAGCAAACGAAGTACTGACAGTAGTAATAAAATAGTAATAACAATAGGACGGATAATATTAGAAATAGGAGTAGCAAAGATACTTAGGTGTAGTAATGTTAGTAATAATAATAATAATAGTAGTAGTTTTAGTTGCAGTAGTGTGTATCGAGTGGTAATAGAAGCAGCAATAATAATAATATTAATAATCAAATATTAATAATAATAATGGTATTAGTAGTAGAACTATTAATACTGGAGCAAGGATTAATAGTGATGCCTAGTTGTAGTTTTAAAGTTAGTAATCATAATAATAGTAGTAATATTATTGTATACTATATAGTGTGTATGTGTGTGTGTGTGTGTGTGTGTGTGTGTGTGTGTGTGTGTGTGTGTGTGTGTATATATATAATAGGAGTAGTAATATCAATAGTAGTAGTAATACTAGAAAAAGGGGTTATAGTGTTTTTAATAGTAATAGTAGTGCTATTATAGTAGTAATAGAAGTAATAGTAGAATCAGTAAGAGTTATAACAATTAGTAACAGTAATACTAATCATCACTATTACATCTATTTTTGGTATTACTATTATTACATTACTTCTATTGCTAATAGTGCTCCTATTTCTACTACTACTATTATTAAATACTACTAATGCTCTATTAATAGTGATAGCTAGTAATTATTGATAGTACTGGGAATAATGCTATTATTAGTAGTAGTAATATTATCAGTAGTATATATAGTAATAGAATTATTACTCAGTTATAATGAAAAGTAATACTAATTATAGCAATAGTAATACTAGAAATATGAGATAGTTAGTAGAGCTAGTAATGTTAGTAATAATAATTGTATTAGTAGCAGGGATAAAACACGAGTAAAACATAAACCTAATGTGAGTCTGCATTATTTGATCTGCCTGAAGCAGTTTGAGATAAAAGCATAATATTGCTATAATACAGTGAAACTCCTAAAAGTTCTCTAAACATCTCTTTATCTCAGGCGCTCACAGGCTGTAATTAATTCCTCTGTTATTCTACTAGAACAAGAATAAGTTTTAAATGGCTAATAAGCACTCGGTGTCGCCTTTGGCAGCTTGTTAAAAGCACTTGTTTTGCCATTCATCTCTTTATACACGACTGAAATCATTGTGTCACATTTGGTTTGATGTTTTCTCCCTCTTCTCGCTCTCGGTTTCTGCTTTGGTGTTTGGCGTTTTTATTCTTTGATTTGATAATTAGATGTAGCATTTTTCTCCATAACAGTAATCTTTACTTAAAAATCTGTCATAAAGTGCTGTAAGCGCTGTCAGCACATGTGCAAACCTGGCAGGCCGTTAAAGCCTCGTATCTCCACCCAGCTCTTCACGCATGAGTCGGACGGATCTGTGATCACTGTCATCATGTGGCTTTGCTGCAGGGGTTCCTTCATGTTTTAAAAAAACTTAAATAAAGGGGGTTCGGCGTAACAGGTGAACCTTTTTGCTCCCATTATTACAGCCAGCATTGTGCTGAGCAGAAAAACACACACAGAGAACAACAACGTCCTCAGAACAAACTGCAGTTCCCCTGAAATTATGGAAAAGCCCTTCATGTCTATGAGGAGGCCATTTATTTCAAAACAGACCCCCTTTATTTTCACCTACATCATTTGATGTGATACCAGAACCCCTCATTACTTTATAATAAATAGAAATGCATGAAAAGCTATTTTATGGCCTCCAAAGGTACAGTTTTACGCATTAAACTCAAACGGTTTACAAATTAAAAGTCCCAACTCCTTGCTCATAAACTTCATTTAGGATACATTTTCATTTTAAACTTAATGATTTTTAAATTGCAGGGGACATGTTACATTTTTTAATTAAAACATGTAAATAGATTCACTCCAGGTCATCCTATTGGACTATAAGTCTATTCTAAAGCAAATCCAGCACAAGTTTTATATAAATAAACACCCTTTATGTTACAACCCACAGTTCCCGCTGCCTGACCACTAGAGGTCAGGGTCAGCACGCTAATCAACTCAAAACCACTTCAGTGATTAGAGCGGACGAGCTACACCTGTGCAGGCCTCTTTAAAACTCAGGTGTTCACCTGGGTGCCTCGTCGTGTCCTGTCACTGCTTTGGTGTCCAATTCGTTTACGTGCTTCATTGTGGGGTTTTTTTTTCTGTCTTGCTCATGCGTTATTTTGGGTTTTTTACTGTGTCTCTGTCCCTTTATTTTCATGTGTTTTTGGGTGCTTGTTTTCGTATTTCTCTCGCATCGGGTAAACATAACGTTTGGGTTTTTGTATGGCAGGGTTTTCATTTTCATTTAGTAAGGTCAGCATTCAGCGCTTACTTGTTTTTTAGTTCCTGTCTTTTTTTTTTGTTTGTTTGTTTTTGGCTGTCCCATCCCCATTGGGTTTTCAGTTTATTATTGTGCTCCAGTTTTGTCTACTTTTGTTCACTCACCTTTTTCGCTTCCTTAGCTCATTTTTACTCTGTAGTTTCCCCCGTTCTCCACCCATCATGTGTCTTAGCCCTTTTCCTTCCCTTCCTATCCAAGTCCATCATAGTGATGACATTTTTGGTGGTTACCTTTTCCATTAGGGCCAGAGGTATCGGCTCTCCTGCCAAGAGGGTGTGGTGGAGTAGGTTCCATGAGGCCCGAGGTAACTGATAAGGCCCTAGGTAGCATAGGGTCAGTGGGTATCCACCACCATCAGATCTACTGCACACATGTGATTAACACCCCCTCTAACATCCACTCCCAGCACATAAGTTCTCCTCACCATATCATGACACTATATTAGTTTGTTTATTTGTTTATTGGTTAGTTATTCTGGTAGTTTTAAAGATGATTTTTGTTTGTATTCATGTCCTGGTTCATGCCACAGTTCGAATGTCACAGTTTAGATCTGGGTTATAGCAGCTTATGATAAACTCTGCGATGTATTAAACGACTGGACATGTTGGAGTTCTGAGAGTAAAAATTGGCTGCCTCTGGTTCATTTTTACCACCACCCTAACCGAAGGACCCATTTCCATGCAATTAAAACACCTCCAGAATATCACAGAAAGGCCTCCACCTTGAACCACATCTTGCATGCAAACCTTATTGAAGGTTCCTGAGGTCTTTGATGAGCATGATGCCGAGGATCATTCACACACCACACAGGTAGAAACCAGATTCATCTGATAAACTAGAGAAGGTTTCCAGTCGTGGACAGTGCGATTTGGGTCTTTTCACCCACTTTAACCAGGTAACTTTGTGAGCAGATGTAAGCAAAGGGCTCTGGCATGTCACTCTGCCCCATATGTTCATGGTATGCAGTTCCCTGTGGAGATTTCTTACAAAAATTGGTTATGAAGGACCTGGGCTGACTGCTAGAAGCAATTCTCACCTGGAAGCAAAGCAATTTTTATTCACAAGCCGTGAAATATACCAGTGGTCACTGTCCATCAGTTTTGGCAACAATTTTGACAACAATTTCATATATACTAGGATTTTTGTCACGACTGATCATGCACTATGATTAAACTTCAAATTTAGCACCTCACTTCATGCTACGGCCCAAATGCAATCACTCATTTTTGCCAGTCATTATCATCTGCTTTCTGACCCATTTTCCCCACTTCAAATGAGAAATTAACTGCACTGTACCACCTCTTCTCAATCTGAATCCCGACACAAATCCAGAAGGTATTTATAGTCCGATCATCCTCGTTCAGTACCATCTACAGGAGCCTACTTAGCAGCACTACCCACAGGGGTCCCAGGAGGGACAAACCACCAGCCAGCAACTTAGTAAGAGCAGCAAATCTCATCTGGTCTGGTCTGTAGGAAAAGGTGAGCTGGTACAAGTCACATAAATGTTATGAGAGGAATGTGTCACAACACATAGTGTAGCGCCCCTGCTGAGTAAGGGTCAGGTGGTCACCATGCTATCACCTGTCCACCACCTACAACGGGCACACAAGTGTCAGAGCTGCAGCTTGGAGCAATGGAAGAAGAGGACGGTTGGGTACGTGGGCATCACTTACCCGGTGAAGTGATGGCACCAGGATGCACTGTGGGTAGAAGACGAGTTTGTAGCTTAAGGGGGACTTCCTGCGTAACGTTCCCTGCATCCGGTGATTCCTGTGAACATTAATTTTATATATAAAACACTGACCTGAACATCTTTACAGACCATGAAGGTAAATCATGAAGAATTGCTCAAGGTCTCAGCTGGTCAGGAATTATGTTAAGTGAACCAAACATGTCACCTGAGCAGAAATATCGTATACATTGGACCTCAAATCAAGATTTCATATGAAAGGGCTGTGTGTTATTTATTATTATGTAATTATAAGGAAGTGCTGAAGTAATGAAAATACATTACAATAATGAAAAGCTGAGAGCGACTGGAAGTACGAGGCCTGAGCGTGAGATTTATGAAATGCTGGCAGGACGTTGAAAGCAAGTTTTACTGTCGGGTAATTTTGTACAGGAATGGGATCGTGCCTGGGCGTAAGAAGATGTTTGATCTGAGGGCAGATAGAATCAGAGTTTATGGCTGGTGATCGGGGCGAGGATTGCGGTTAGGGCCTGTGTAATTTTGGAAAGTTGCCGTTGCCTCTTGTTGGTAATGAACCGAGTTCAAACAGCTTTTTTGTGAATGGAATGAGAGTGAAAGCGGGTTAATGCACTGATCACAAGCCCACAGGAAATACAATCACGCCTGTGCTTTTATTTCATTAATTACGTACAACTATTAACACACTCATGATCCTGCACTATTGTTACTACAAATTACAGTGCAAACATCACACGTTACAGTACAAATAGGCTTGGATTAAACTGAATTATCATCAGCAACACCGACTTGGCTTCCTTTTTCAATGCAAAACTGAAGTAAAAGTTTAGCAAAAAGTCAGATTTATTTCTGTAGCACTTTTTATAATGGTGCATCTTCTCATCAGCTGAGCAAACCCAGAGCAACAGTGGCAAGGAAAAAGCCCTTAAATGTAATAAAGATGAAACCTTGTGTAATGAGGAGGCTGCATTTAGTGGGCTTTTATCGCCACCTAGCGGCGCGGCGCTGAAGTACGCCCTAATTGGAATCGGGTACAGTCTGCATTATTAAAGGCAGGAAGCAGGCGGTGGAGTTCGAGCTGGCATTGTGACGTTAGCGCCCTTCACCAGGGGATTGCACGCCACTTGATCTCCAAGCCTGTCTTCAGGTGGTCTGCTCAGTGGAGCTAGAGATGTACAATCCTGACCTGTGTATTCTTGTGTTTCAGATTCCTGTTAATCCGGCCTGAGGCACGTCCCACACCTACCCAGAGCGAGACAGGGATGAAGGTACCACCTGCCCTTGGTAGAGGATAGGTGTTGTACGAGCTGGGGCTCAGAGGTATGTCAGGTTCCCGTAGACAGAGTAGGGAAAGGAAGATTCCCTCTGGTTTCTGGAGTTCTCCCCAAGGCACTCCCTGGGATACACTGTCGGTTAGAGTGGGTACGGCCAGGGTGGTAGATACCATTGGAGTGGAGTAGAGGAGATGCTCCCCGGTGCGGACCACGCCGGCGATGTGAGGTCCTCAGGTGTGGACCAGTCTGGCACTGGCCACTCGTCTTCAGGAGAGTTTGGTAGTGGTTACCTATAGGGTTGGCGTGCCTGTAGGCCTGGGGCCTTGTCTTGTTCCTGCCCTGCTCCAGCCTCCTGGGACGTGTTCTCGTGGTCCAGTACACTCTAGCTTCCGCCGATCTCTGGGGGTCAGCCGGCATGGCTGCGTTTTGGTCTGTCAGTCTTTGGTTTATCCTGTGTTTCTGTTAATAAATATATATTTGTTTATTTTATGCTGTCCTGCATGTGGGTCTTCATTTATGTTTAAATCCCCTAACTCGTGACACCTTGATGTTATATGTAACAAATAAATTAAATTAAAATAAGTAATACATTTATAAGAAAAAATGGGTTAAAAGCTAAAGGGAATAAATAAAATGCAGGATATAATAAATAAGAGTGGTTAAGAGGTTAAGCATAGAAGTAGTACCTTTCTGAGATGGCCTTTTGGGGCGTCCTCAACTGGTCTTCATGCACCCCAGTGGTATATGAAGCATAATACGATAGCCTCTCTATAGCAGATGACCGTCTGTGCGTGGTGCAGAGCCACACCCTTCATGAGGAAACCCTGTTAGATGCATTGGCATAACTAAACTAGAGCTGAACCCTCGATAAAAAGTTCCTGCTATTCTTTACGGGTAGTTGTAGTTCCTGTGGTGAACACTGACAGACTGATGTTTCAGTGGAGAGAACAATGCAGTTTTGCAGAAGATCATCAAGCATGACAAGTGCACGCACTCGATTTAGTGGAGAACCACAAACTGTGTACAGGTGTGGCGAGCCGTATGTAGTACATAGAAAAAACATGACAAAGTCCACTTACAGCACCAAGTTTAAAGCCCTTGCTTATCGGTCATTTGCTCATCGGTCTGACAATACAGTGTCTGCATCCAATGACAAGCCAACCCTCAACCCTTCAGGGCGGAAGAGCTTTGATAGTCACAAACCGAAGATTGGCTTTTCTAGACCAAGTAAATCATATAAGATATCAACATTCAACTGCAGAACTCTGCAACCTCTATATTCATGAGAAGAGCTTGATAAGCTCATTAGTGAATTCTCCACTGATATCACATGCATTCAGGAGCACCGTTTTGTTCACAGAGAAAATGATCCTGATATTGTTAATTACAACCTCGGATCAGCGACCTTGTTTACGTCATCTGCAACAAGGAACAACTGTAGGGCATCAATACACGCGTCGGCATTGCCATCAATCCAAAATTATTGCCTCTCCTTTAATCTGTGAAAAAACATGATGAGCACATCGTGGTTGCTTCGTTCAAAGGGAATCCAAAGACCACTGTCATTGCATGCTATGTTCCACACAATGGTTTGGAGGATGCCATTGCAACAGATTTCTATACTCAATTGAGTAAAGCTGTGGAGGACGTTCCACCTCACTCAGTCCTCTTCATCGGAGGAGATATGAATGCCCAAGTCAACCTAGGCTTCACACTTCACTCATCTTCAAATCGACATGGCCAGCTTCTCCTTGACTTCAGTAATCAACATAACCTTGTCCTGGGAAATACATTATTCCAAAAATCACCAAGTAAACTATGGACCTTCAGGTCTCCGTCTGGTGCACTTTCCCAAATCGATATTGTTACCTATCGAAAACGCTGGTGTAACAGTGTAAACGATTGTCGATCCTTTTCAACCTCCCACCCTGTTGGCAGTGATCACCGCATGGTAACTGCAAGTGTCAAGCTCAGTTTGCGATGTCCCAAGCAACCTGTCAAGAAAAATCTCATCTGGCAGGAACTCACAAACAACAAGGACCTTGCCACTAGCATTGACAATGCTGTATCATCTCGATTCAGTAACCTCCCGAGAGAAAAACAAGATTATGCATCTTTTGTCCATATTGCATCTGATGTAGGTCGAAATCTCTTACCTCCGAGACCTACAAAAACTGTTGACATCGAACCAGTTGTAGCAGCCCATAAGGCCACTCTCCGAGCATCAACCCAAAACATTCAAGCTGCTCAGAAAAATCTTCATAAACTTTATAAATCTTTTACAAACTTTTAATCGATATGAAGACATGCGCATTAATAACATTCTGTGCTCCTTTGAAACACCTGAAGCTGTTTCCATAATAAAGAATGCTTGGGATCTTATGAACACTCTAGTTGGGAAGAAAAATCAATCCAGCATATTCATAGAGGGAGATGACAAGCTGAAAACCTGGGAAAAACCACTTCAAGAAGCTTCTGAATTCTGACATTTCAAATTATCACAATGGTCCACCTATTCAGGAAGTTTTTGACCTTTCAACCTCAATATAAAGTGGTGATCTCACGCAAGATGAAGTTGACGATGCAGTTAGGAATATGAAAAACGGGAAGGCCCCAGGTCTCAATGGACTTCCTCAAGAGTTCTGGAAAATGCCTCAAGTGGGAAAGAGTCTTCTCTCTTTCTGCAATCAGACCTACCACGGAAATCAACCAAAAGAATGGGGCACATCAGGATTAGTGCCAATCCCCAAGAAAGGTGACTTGACAAAGACGGACAACTACCGGAGAATCTCTTTATCACAAATGGCAGCCAAAATTTACAACTGTTGCTTACTCAACAGGATTCACCCAGTCATTGATAAGTGTCTACGTCCAAATCAAAATGGATTCCGTAAGGGGCACTCTACTACAGTACATCACATATTCTTGCTTTGAGAAGCATAGTTGAAGAACTAAAAAATTATCCCATATCAACACAGGTCTTCTTCAAGGTGATCTCCTTGCTCCTTTCCTGATTACACCCTTCAAACCTCATTATGCAGTAGCGACGGTCTGACGCTCAAACATCGATAAAGTAGTAGATACCCAGCTGAGTTTCTCCTGGATCTTGATTACGCTGATGATATTGTTTTGTTTGAGGACTGTACTGTGTCGGCACAAGACCTCCTCCTTCGAGTTGAGAAAGCCTGCCAGGACGTTGGTCTTTTTCTGAACACCCCCAAAACAAAGTTTATGGACCTAAATCCAAGCAGAAATTCACAACTGATCTCTTCTGACAACACTGTGATCGAGTGTGTTGCAGTTTTCAAATATTTGGGAGGATTTACTGACACAGAACATGATATGAATGTTAGGATTGCTACACCGTGGAGTGCACTAAACTCTTCAACAAAAGTCTGGAAGTCCCCAATAAGTAAAGACACCAAAACAAAAGTCTTCAAGGCCTGTATAGAAACTATACTTCTCTACGGTTCTGAGTCTTGGACACTAAATGTCCAATGCAGTACACGACTTGATAGTATATATACCAGAATGCTCCATACTGCCTACGACATTGCCTGGAAAAGTCTCCCCACCAATAAGTCAATGCATGGTCCATTCCCCCCTGTGCTTGAGATTGTGAGAAGGAGACATGTTACCCCCCCACAATGAACCTGCAGGGAGACTGTTGCTCTGGACCCTGGATGCAACATGCATGGGATGACTCAAGGAAGGAAGGAATAAATAAGAATAAATAAAAGAGAATATAAAAATATAGAGTAATAGAGAACATTAGAGATAAATTCTAATAAATATAGTACTGTACATAAAATA
This sequence comes from Loricariichthys derbyi, assembly GCA_033118015.1. Lineage (NCBI taxonomy): Eukaryota > Metazoa > Chordata > Actinopteri > Siluriformes > Loricariidae > Loricariichthys > Loricariichthys derbyi. Next base: position 11,761 of record JAVSBU010062565.1, read on the forward strand.
GAGAAATTATAATAAATAAACAAAATAATTAAATAGAAAATAGAATTGAGCAAATAATAAATATAGAATATAGATTAAAAAAAAGATAAAGTAGGTAATACTGTGAACAAAATAATAAGTAAAGAAAATAATAAAATTGTAACTGTAAAAAACATATAAACATATAATAATTTAATAAGAATATAATAAAATTATAATAATATATAAATATAATAAAAGCTGGATTTTGTGTCCTCCAGGTATCAGTGTTGGTAGCATAGCATCCTCAGTCAATAGGAGGAGGGGAGGGACAGTTAGGGTCATCTGGTTTGCATAAGGAGGTCGGGTCCCTTTTTGAGTCTCAGTCCTCCCAAGGATTTGTCCTAATAACTTTTAGGGAGTTTTTCCTTGCAGCTGTTGGCCCAGATATTGTATTTATAAACCTGCTTTGAGAATCAATTGTAAGAAGTGCTATAGAAATAAATTTGACTTGACTTGGTGTGTTCTGAGTATGAGGACTGGAACTGCAACCACAGGGGGAACTATGAGAGAAAACAGAATATGTAGTTAGGGATGTTAAAAACGCAGAGTCTATTAACAGAAGACGTTTTAGTGCAGCATGAGACTCTGGCAGCACTAACTATAACAGCATAGCTAGAAGTGGAAGAACCAGAAGAAAACACAGCCAAGAGGGATAGCGTGAGACATCAACAAACCAACAACCAATAAACCTGATCAACACAAAACTTAGAACCCCAGGCTCTGCTTTAAAATTCAAGGTCAAAGAGGACCAAAGCCCAGCAAAGTCACTATCAAATGAAATATAAGCAAAAAAGTAATCACTATGAATTAATGCTGAAAAAATAGAGAATCGCAGCTAAATGTGCAAAGTACATTTCTTTGCATCAACCTTTAGGCATGACCATTTTTTTAACTTCCGCAACAGTGCGGCTTGTGACGGAACCAGATTTGACCACTGCAGTTTCCTGTTGCTACTCAAACTTGTGTTTGTTGGTGATGTTGCTACCGAGGGCACAGAACAACACATTTTTCATCACCTCGATCTTTGAAACAAGAACTCCAACCTCATATTCACCAAAATTTCAAGCTTTGCCTTTTCTTCCTCCATTATCACCATTATCCTGCAGCATGAGCCCCCTATTTTAATGTTCATAACCTAATTTGCATTTGCCATATATGAATTATGGCAAATTATGGGCGGTAAGGTAGGTAGAATGTAAGGTAGGTAGAACATGAAGCTCGTTTATGTACATTTTGAACAAATTGTGATTTATAAAGGGGAAACACAGTTCAGGCATGTGTAGGCAAGGCTTTTTGAGCATACACACACTTTCACTGCAGAATCCCTGTGGCGTTTTATAATTGAGGCCCCAGGTATTTATGGTTACGTGGTGTAGATCTTCAGTTCAGCTCAGCTATCACATTCTGCACACAGACCAGGGCTGGCCCAATATCAGAAGATCCAGACGATCCAGGTGTTTGAAATGTCTCAGAGCTTTATTGATTTGCTTAATATTGTGTTCCTGGGTGGTGTAAAGCAGCACCATTGGACCATGGAGTAATGTATATGTTTTCTAAAATGATGAATCAGGTTATGTCATCTCAGTAGGCTTTTGGATGGATCCAGGATCAGTGAATAGCTTAAAACGTTTGGTGTATAAAACATTTTGTTGAAGAACCTTTTTGTTTCAGTCAGTTAAAGAACCGTGTAGACGCACCTTATCCCACGGGCCATGACCCAAAATAACCTAAACCCCTCCAGAGCAGTGGACCTGCCCCACATACACGCCACTGCTCATGAAATGAATGTGACATACATGTATGTGGATGACAGACGTATATCGTGCACGTGTGCATGTATATCGCTCCACGAAAAAAAAAAAAACATGACAACAAAATCTCTTCATCTAAACCCCTATTTTAACATTCCTCAATTATCGGAGATTTCAACAAAACTGGCCCGTTATTGATTCAGTCACATTAATGAGAGCTGCAGTTTCTGGGCCTTTCGTCTGATAACACGTCAGCTTTCGCATTGTCTCGGCTTGTTTTCCAGTCTGGCCCTAAGCCTGTGTGTGTGTGTGTGTGTGTGTGTGTGTGTGTGTGTGTGTGTGTGTGTGTGTGTGTGTGTGTGTGTGTGTGT
>JAVSBU010062670.1:0-13903 GCA_033118015.1 Loricariichthys derbyi
AAATGTACAAAACGATTAAAATGGACTGCTATGGTTCATTTCTACAGATAGAAAAGTCAATAGAAAAGACCTACCAACCTTCCAGTGGTGGTTGGACCTCTGGTTCGTCTTGGATTATTCCATCCATATAGTATTTACATCTAGTCCTGACTCTGTGATTCGGACACTAACAAGTACACCTCATCCTCAGATTCAAAGTGAAAATCACTGAAATCCGATGAGCTTGAGCTGCTATCCATTTTAACAGGGAGACGCTAGGCTTTGGACCCTGTTGCCTACATCATTTCTGTTTTGCTAGTGTGTTTTCGGAAAGCCATGAGAATGGCCTACAACATTCCATTTTATAACAATTATAAGGTACACTAATCTCCATCCAACGGCATGAAATTATTATTTGTCATATAAAGAACCAGAAACGACGATTAGATGATATTCACCAAAATATGATGAATTTGCCCTTTAACAAAGTTATATGATGGTCTGATGGTCACAAACGCACAGAAAATACAAATAAAATAAATAAAAAATAAAATAAATAAATAAATAAAAATAATAATAAAGAATCATTGCTTGTTGTTTTTTGTAGACTTGGTGACCAAATTGTAAGAAAATATGAAATCGTGCAGGATAGCAATATTGTGATTTTTAATATGGCTTTGTGTTATAGCAGTTATTTCCTTCCAGTATTACCTGTTACCGCATGATGATGTTAAAAAATTCTGATTAATAAAATCCTGCACATTGTATGTCCTCCCCTTGTCCGTGTGGGTTTTGATGCAAATGACACAATGAATGAATGAATACCTTGTGTACAACCACCTCAACTGTGTTTCCCCTTTATAAATCACAATCTTCTTCAAAATGGTGCAGGTGAACGAGCCTCATTATGTTCCACCTCCTTACCAACAATATAATCCATATATGGTCCATGCAAATTAGGTCATGAATGCAGTGGCAGTAGTCAAGCGTGTTTCTGCACTGCTGCGGAAGTTTAAAAAACCAGCAAGACCTAAACGTCGATTCAAAGAAACAAAATACTTTGCACATTTAGCTGTGGTCCTGTATTTTACCAATACTCTCGGTTTCTACCCGAGATGTTGCGTTTCAGACCCATATTTTTGTGTACTTACCGTTTATAAATGAGGCTCCAGGCCTCAGACCCTCGAAAGGTGTCCAACCTTGTACACATACCAAATATAAAGTTTCCTTTCATTTATAGAATAAACAAATTTAACCACAATTGTCCAAACATTTGGAGAAGTAAATCCACTCATGTCTGAACAAATTTTGTACTCTAATGCAGGCATATGTATGTTTGTCCCTTGTCAGTATGATGACAAGTAATGGACCAGTTACTGTCTAACAGGGGTCACACAGAGCTGTGACCAGACAGTTCATAGTTAGAAATGTAGGAGTAATTCGCCCAGCGCACTTCGCTCTTTCTAACTCTCACTCTATTACACACACACACACACACACACACACACACACACACACACACACACACACACACACACACACACACACACACACATTACTGTATATATACTGTATATATCTGTTAACATGTCTCTCTCACCCCTGCAGATGGTCAGAGTCTCTGAGTTGCAACATTGCTCAATAAGCTGATTGCAGTGTTCCACCATGCTCTCCAGCTGGGCCTTATCACACGAGATACCCAGAAATCTTGCCAACTGTTCAACCAGTGTGCTAAGGTCCTACAGCCAAAAAAGAGAGAAAACAGTACATCAGTTATCCAACAGCCGACCTACAGAATATAAACATGATTTACTTTTGTATTGTGTTTACCATAAATTGATCATAAAGGGCTTCATATACAGTATTTCACTGTTTTTCAATATATGTATTATTTTTACAGTAGCTCGTATTTCACACTGTAGTTTATTTCACTTTTATTTGTATTAGCCTATCTGTTTTGTGTTATCTCAAATTTTAAAAACGAAAGGTGCATTATATAAAGATTATTAATAATACTATTATTGCGACAGCAAATTATACTCCCCAACAAAGAGAGAGCAAAATGTCTTGGGCTGGTAATAGTTGCAGAAAATTATCAGTGTCAACAGCTAAGGCTAACTGCAGAAAATCACAGCTCTATAATAGGCTGAAAATAGTGATGCACTGTCTGTCATGATGGTGTTTTTGGCATTACTCGAAGACCTAGCAAACAGACAAATACGATGACAATGTGTTTTTAGAAATCATGAAGATTTTTTGCAAATGATGATGACTAGTTAATGAGGCGATTTAGGTTTCCAAGAGCCATCCTCATGGAACTGTGTGCTGAGTTGGGCACAGTTTTAGAGAGACCCACATTATGGAATCAGGCAATACCTGTCCTCTTACATGTATTAACATCATGGGTGTCGTTAGACCCCTTTTACTGGGGCACGTGCCCCAGTGTGACTCTGCTGTGCCCCAGTATAAAAAAAATCTCAGCTACCTCATATTTTTCCAAAGCATTCATTTACACTATTCTGAGCTTACGTTACTGAATTTTTTTTTCACTGAGAATGGTGGTTTTAGGCATGATGCGATGCGAAGTGATAAAAGCACAGTAACGCACGCCCTCTTGTGGCTTATTGCTTTATTTAACCTAGTGTCCAATTTTTTAAACTTTCCTGAACACCTCACAAATCACTTTCCAAGAACTAGGGAAAACAACCTTAAATAAAGACTTGGACTAAACCAGGATTAAAATAGTACAAAAATGAAATAAAATATGGACCAGGAGGACTTCAAGTATAGCAACACCCCTGTTTAACAACCCTTGGATTCCTGGAGACTGGTAGCTTTCAGAGAGAACTAGTGGACAGGTCAGGAATAGCTCAACCATCCTTAAGCTCCATAATGCCAATTGTATTGGCTGCCATAATCAAATTGACAAGTCGGTGTATCAGATTTTCATATTCTGCAAATGAACTGGCTAACATCAAAGTGCAATTTACAGCAGTTGACTACACTTACGTTGCTATAAGAGCACCGAGCCAGAATGAACCTGCTTTCATCAACCAAAAGGAGTTCCCCAATTATGGAAGCCATCCTCTCATGAAAAGGAGACGGTGCAACCATAGCCTTTCCCCCTCTAGTTGCAGTTATACTCTGCCTGTGCAAAGCAATTCTTTTCTTTGCGTCAGCTTTCAATCGGTTATCTGTGTCATTCGGATCCCTATTAGCATTTTCCTTGGCCAAGGCCACGGCTGAACCATAAACTATTTCTCCTGAAGAGAAACAAGTGAAAGATTCTCTTCCCCCAGTGTTATGTCTTTATGCTTTTGCTGTTTTTCCTTTGTAAAATCTTTGTGCATAACTATGTGTATTTGTGCATAACTGTGCAGAGGTGTTTTTTCAGTTCCCAAACTGTATTCATTAATGAACATAGTCTGTGGATGTTTTTTTTTTCTCCTCCACTTACCTCATCTAGTCCTGTTATTTGTGTTATTTCCTACTGTAAGCAAAGGCGGCGCCACGCCGGCTGCGGCCTCTCAACTCTCTCGAGTTGGGAAACGGCATTTCGTTCAGCTATGCACTTGTGTAGAGATTGAATGACAATAAACTTCCTACCATACCACCATACCATTTATGCTTATCTTCTGGCAGTGTCAATCAGTCAAACCAGTTCTGAGAATCAGCATATTTTATTTTGTTCTCTGCTGGGGCCTAACTGTCCTTGTTTCTGCTTGGAGATGATTCTACTTCCAATATAAACGTTTGTGAAGGAAAGTAATAATGGCCACTAGAACTGCAGTCAAGAAGACTATTTTAAAATTACAGGCTGAGCCTTGTGTTCTCTTGGGTTAGTCTACCCATGACTTTATTTTAAATACATTATTTATAATTCTCTCTGTTAATATTTATTTAGTTTATGTTTATTTAAGGTATTACCATAACTTTACCGTAGCTTAGGTAATTCTTACATATATCATCTAAGCTGTCCAAGGAGGTTGTGTGTGTGTGTTTGTGCTTTTGTTTGTTTTGTAAGAAAATAATAAAAATATAGTCACAATAAATGAATAACTAACTAAACAAATAAATGATCAAGTATAATATTTTTGTCTGATTTGTTTAGTTGGCTTATCCTTGTCTCCTTGTCTGATGATATACAAAGTGAGTCAAAAGACTCAGTACACCCTTTTATTTAAGAAACACAATGGGAAATGACCTTACTGAATACCCCAGCGAGTAATGGGTGAGGGTGAATTACAGAAGACATTGATTTTAGAAGTTTGAAAATCTGTAGTGAACTTTAGTTGCAAATGTACTGCAACTGAGGACATATGGATTTTTATGCTGGAAATGTCTCAATCATCAGCAATCTCTTTTGCATTTGTGTGGCATAATGACCCTTGTCTGAGCTGTTGCTGTTCCCATGAGCTTCCACTTCGCAATAACAGTTCACTGGAAGCAGAAACAGTGGGTCAGAAATGTGAAGAAAAAGGCAGATTTTGCCATATTTGAAGGTCACTGTCAGTTCTTCAGTATGCCCCATTTTTTTTTTATTTTTTTTTTTTAATGCTTAGTTGCGTGCTTCGTTTTAGCAAAGGATGAGGTTTAAACATTTTAGCATTTTAACACATACCTGGTGTCACACATGGTCGAAAGAACAGGGGCAAAGTTGGCTGAAAATGCAAGTGATGACGGTTTATTAATAGTGATAAACATAGTGAGGGATAGACAGTGGAAAAACATAAAGTGACAAGGATTAGATGGAAGATAGGCGAAAAGAGGACAAGCGACCAGTGACACAGACTCAAAAAAGCAGGCTAAAATAGTAAAGTATAAACAGTGTTGTCATCTTACACAATCATACATACAGTTCCTTGCGAAATTATTCATACACCTCAAACTTTTCCACATTTTTTCACATTACACCCACAAACTGATGATACGTGATTTTCAAATTTTTTAATTAAAAAAAAATCTAAAAAGTGTGGTGTGCATTTGCATTCAGCAGCCTATTCCCCCCCCCCCAAAAAAAAAAAAAAAAGTCAATAATTTGCACATTTTGCTGCAATTACAGCTGGAAGTCTTTTGGGGGTATGTCTCTACCAGCTTTGGATATGTACAGGCTGAAATATTTGTCCATTCTTTTTTCCAAAATAACTCAAGCTCAGTCAGACTGGATGGAGAGAGTCTGTGAACAGCAATTTTCAAGTTTTGCCACCGATTCTAAATGGGATTTAGGTCTGGACTTTGACTGGGCCATTCTAACACATGAATATGCTTTGATCTAAACCATTCTATTGTAGCTCTGGCTGTGTGTTTAGGGTCGTTGTCCTGCTGGAAGGTGAACCTAATCCCAAGCCTTTTGCAGCCTCTAACAGGTTTTCCTCCAGCATTACCCTGTATTTAACTCCATCCATCTTCCTATCAACTCTGACCAGCTTCTATATCTCTGCCAAAGAAAAGCATCCCCACCTGCTGCCACCACCATGTTTCACGGTGGGGATGATGTAGTGCAGTGTTAGATTTCTGTTACACATAGTGTTTTGCATTTTATCCAAAAAGTTCAACTTTGGTGTCATCTGACCAGAGCACCTTCTTCCACATGTTTGCTGTGTCCCCTTCATGGCTTGTGGCAAACTTCAAGCAGGACTTCTTATTGCTTGCTTTCTTCTTACCACTGTACATAAAGTCCAGATTTGTAGAGTACTATGACTAATAGTTGTCCTGTGTACAAAATCTCCCACCTGAGCTGTGGATCACTGCAGCTCCTCCAGAGTGAGACCATGGGCGTCTGGGTGGGCCTGGGCTGTCAGTTTAGGTGGATGAACACATCTTGGTAGGTTTGTAGTGGTGCCATACTCCTTCCATTTTCAGATAATGGATTGAACAGTGCTGTGTGAGATGTTCAGAGCTTGGGATATTTTTATAACATAACCCTGCTTTACACTTCTCTACCTACAACTTTGATCTCTCTGGTGTGTTCCTTGGTTTTCATGATGCTGTTTGATCACTCATGTTCTCTAACAAACCTCTGAGGCCTTCACAGAAGAGCTGTAGCTATACTTACACACAGTTACACACAGGTGGACTCTATTTACTAGTAAGGTGACCTCTGAAGGCAGTTATTTATACTGGATTTTATATAGAGGTATTAAAGTACAGGGAGTTGAATACAAATGCATGTCACAATTTTCAGATTTTTATTTATTAAAAATTCAGAAAACCCTGTATCATTTTCGTTTCACTTCAAATATACTTGGAGCTTCGTGTTGGTCTATCACTTCAAATCTCAATAAAAGTCATTTAAGTTTCTGAGTGTAACATGAAAAAATGTGGAAAAGTCTGAGGGGTATGAATACTTTTGCAAGGCATTCTATACATTCTGAAAGGATAAGTGATTTATAAAAAAAATAAATTATAGTACTAACACAAATAAAAAGTAAATAAGGTTAAAATGACAGTGGTGTAGGCATGTACTTGTATATTTGTTTAAACTAACGGAGTAAATATATGTTAAAACATTTACACTGAAAAACTGATTTTCTATTTTCACACTGTCATGCTAATGTCTCTATGCTGGAGATACTGCTCACATATTTGGAAAGCAAAATGCAGAGTAACATTCTGGACAGATTTGATTATAATCCCCCATTAGGCCATTCAATAGCAACACCCTAGGTCGAGAGAATGTGTTTGTTGTCTGGTAAGTCAGGGAAACATATGGGTTTATTGGTACCACTGTGACCACACACTGAATGTTTATTTGCCCCCTGTAATAGTAGGGACACTAAGGTACTGTATTAGGTCTAACTGTGTAGGCTATTTTGGTACCTGTATTTGTGTGTGTGTGTGTGTGTGTGTATGTGTGTGTGTGTGTGTGTGTGTGTGTGTGTGTGTGTGTGCGTGTGCGTGTGCGTGTGTGTGTGTGTGTGTTTGCTTATTGTTACCTTATACATATCCTCATATTTTAGAAAAAGGACATTTGAATCCATGCGATGTTCCCAGAATTCCTGCACATGCTCAAACCAGGAGCCATATCCTACTACATTTCAAAATAGCATGTAACAGAGATAAAATGCAAAAAGAAAGAGCTTGGTCAGTGTCAGTTTCCTATTTTCTTTCTGAGCTTGTACATTGGTTTCATATGCACAATATACAATATGAAGTCATTAACTGCCATGGCATAACGTATGGCAAAGAGATAATTAATCATTTTCCTTGTCTTTGTAAGACAGTTGAACATGCTCATGAAGTTTAGCTGTTGAGGTGTATCCTATATGTCAGAATACATCTCTCCTTCGCATGCATCAACTTCACTCTATGCATGTTTACAATATGTCTATGCTTCATGGAATAACCCACAAACAACTTTAAAAATTAATTGTCAATTTATTGTCAGAACAAATCAGAACAGAACTATCTAATGCATGTGCTTTACTAAGAAATGATAGCCATGGAGACTGTTTAATTACAAAAAGTACAAAAGTAGTGCCTTGCAAAAGTATTCATACCACTTGAACTATTCCACATTTTTTTTTACGTTACACCCACAAACTTAAATGTACTTTATTGGGATTTTATGTGATAGACCAACACAAAGTAACAAGTATGTGTGACGTGAAAATAAAATTATACGTGGTTTTCTAAATTTTTAATAAATAAATATCTGAAAAGTGTGGCATGCATTTATATTCAGCCCCCTCAAGTCAATACTTTGTATGACCCCCTTTTGCTGTAATTACAGCTGCAAGTCTTTTGGGATATGATTTTTATTTTTTAAATATTTTGAAAACCATGTATAATTTTCTTTACATACATGTATACATACTTGCTACTTTGTGTTGATCTATCACATGCAATCCCAATCAAATTCATGTAAGTTTATGGGTATAACATGAAAAATGTGGAAAACTTCAAGGGGTATGAATACTTTTGAAAGGCTCTGTACTTTTTTCTTATGTAATAATAAGATGTGTCCATGTGCTGGGGATCACATTTCCAAACATTAGGTAGGGGTGGCCACTGTTGTCTTAACAAGTGATGTCACCAGAGGGAATTGATACTACAGGTCATTTCATGCACCTGTTTATGCACCTGTACTTTACTTACACTTGTCATTCATAAAGCGTCTGCAGAACTCCTGGAAGGTTCCACGGTAGCTCATGGTTCTCAAAGAGCGGTGAAACTGATAGTAGGATACAACCAGATCTTTAGGATTCCTGGCCATGTAGATAACCTGTAACACCGACACAAATGTACATGATACGTTATTAAAGCTGTAGTCTCCAAGGTTGTTGTGTCAATGTATAACGGTAAACTGATATACCTTGCCCTCTCCATTATGCATGGCTGTGGGTAGGAAGCGATAAGGCAGATGACTTTTGATCAGACGAGATGATGTTAGTTCCTGCAACATCCAATCAAAAATAAAACTGCAATGTTATTTCAACATAGTTCATTGGTCAGTTTGACTAAAGGACATAGCTGAAAATACTGCGAAAACCTGCGAAAAGTTCAGGTTTACAACACTAAATGTACAACCCCAAATCAGAAGAAAATGCAAAAAAACAAACAAACAAAACAAAAAAAAACAACCCTAAAAAACCCTAAAAGACCCAAAGCATTACATTTACATGTACTTTTATTTAATTGCAGACTGTATGAACTATGAGGTATTTCATATTTTGTCTGGTCAACATCATTTAATTTGTTAATAAACATCCATTCCTGAATTTCAGGCCTGCAGCACATTCCAGAAAAAAGTTGGGACAGTAAAGCATTTACTGTTTTGTAATGTTTCCAATCCTTCTTACAACACTTACAAGATATATTGATACTGAGGATACCAAGCAGTGAAATGTTTCTGCTGTTATTTTATCCCATTCTTTTTACAAACACGTCTTAAAGTGTGCAACAGTAAGGGGTTGTCATTGTCACATTTTTCATTTCAAAATTCTACAAACATTCTCTATGGGGGACAGTTAAGGACTGCAGGGACGTCAATCCAGTACCACTACACATGAAAAATGCATAGTCTTCTCTGCAAAAAGCAGCATATTGGTTCTGTAAAATCACACATACTTTTCTACAATATTGCTGCCATCACAGAATTGTGAATTAACTTTGCCAAGAACACTGACAAAACCCCATAATATGACAGATCCTGGCTTTTGCACTTGTTACTGATAACAGTCATGATGGTTATTTTCGTCTTTGGCATTTGTGAATATAACTATGCATTGTAGTGCTTGACAAAGATTTGCCAGATTAATCTGTTCTCCATGTCATTAGGTCAACTGTTGATGCAGTGCGAGGGATCTGACATCACAGGTTTCCAGCTTATGATTGTGCCCTTGCCCATAACAAACTAAAATTCCTCCTAATTCTTTGAATGATTTAATGATATTATGCGCTATAGACTGGGAATTATGCAAATTGCTTCCAATTTCACTTTCAGTAATATTGTTTTTAAACATTTCAGTTATTCTCTAATGCAAACAGAACAATACAAACAGGAGATCCTCTGTCCATCTATGCTCCTCAAATATTCAGCCTTTCATTGATACTTCTTTTGTACGAAATTGTAACTACAATCAGCTTTTTAAAATCACTGTTCATTCTAATCATTAATTTCAAATAAATTTCACTAATCATTATGTATTTATTCTTTAATAATTAATCATTACTAATTTTTCTTTTTAAGTTTTATTGTTTAGCTCATTATTAGCCCTAAACTGTCCCTGTCTCATTTTTTAATGTATTGCAGGCCTGAAGTGCTGGAATGCATGTTTATTAACAAATTAAATGTTGACCAGAAAAACTAAACAAACTAACAAAAATCAACAAAACTGACTTTAAAACCATGAAATATAGTGAGCTCATGCTGTCTGTACTGAAATAAAGGTGAAAGTAAACTAAGACAACACTGCATGTTTCTTTTTATTTGCATTTTCCATAATGTCCACCTTTTTCTGATTTGGGTTTGCATCAAATAAATATAAACTTAACAAATTTAAGAATCATATTCATTTTTTTCTGTAGACATACCTGGATAATATCTAAACCAGGCTGAGGGTACTCCAACACTGGAAGCTGCTCATCAATATTCATGAGTCCAATCTCGTCTGGATCTGCCCCCTGGCTCACTAAATACACTACCTCTTGCAACAAGCTTGTACCTTTGTGACCAGAAAAGAGAAAATGACACATTATATACCTTGACCTCTCCATTTTGCATGGCTGTGAGAAGGAAGCGATAAGGCAGGTGACTTTTGATCAGATGAGGTGATGTTAGGTTTTATATTATTATTATTATTATTATTATTTTTTTTTTTTTTTTAAGATGATTTAGTGTATATTATTTATCCATAACATTAAAAACACCTCCATGGTTGTACACTCCTTGTCGTTTTATCATCTCCACTTACCATATAGATATAGTTCTACAATTAGAAACTGCAGTCCATTTGTTGCTCCTTTCACCCTGTTGTTTAGTGTTTCAAACTTATACAGAACCACCACAGATCAGTTATTATTAGGGTGGTGGATCATTCTTAGCACTGGAGTGACATTGACATGTTGGCGTTCTGTTAGTGTGTGTTACTCTGGTATGGGTTTATCTGACACAGCAGTGCTGCTGGGCTTTTTAAACACCATAGTATCATCACCAGCACAACACCCACTAACACACCACCACCACATCAGTGTTACTGTAGTGCTGAGAATGATCCACCACCCAAATAATAACTGATCTATGCTGGTCCTCTGGGGGTCCTGACCACTGAAGAGCAGGGTAAAAGGGAGCTAAGTAAGTATAAATAGCAAAAGATGGACTACAGTCTGTAATTTTAGAATTATGAAGTGCAGCTATCTGGTATGTGAATTTGAATTGATGGACATTTTAGAAACAAGGTGGTATATACACTGCCTGGCCAAAAACAGGTCACACTCTCTAATATTCTGTTGGACCACTTTTAGCTTGAATTACAGCAGGTATTTGCTGTGGCAAAGTTTCCATAAGCTTCTGCAATGTCACAACATTTATTTCTGTTCAGAGATGCATAATTTTTTCTCCAAAATATTATATTGATGAAGAGAGAGTTGTACCACTGCACAAAGTCTTCTCCAGCACATCCCACAGATTATCAGGTTTGATCTGGACACTGTGGTGACCAATCCATATATAAAAGTGATGTCTTATGCTCTCTGAACCAATTGAACATTTACAATTTTAGCCTGATGAATGCTAGCATTGTCATCTTGGAAAATGCCCATGCCATCAAGGAAGAAAAAAATCGAGTGATGGAAGAACCTGGTCATTGAGTATATTGAGGTATCAGCTGATCTCATTCTTTGGGCACATAATGTTGCTGAACCTAAACCTGACCAACTGCAGCAACCCCAGATCATAACACTTCTCCCACAGGTGGTGACCTTTTTTTTGGTCAGGTAGTTCATTGCTTGCTTCAGGTCCTTCCACAACATTTCAACTGGAATAAGGTCAGAAAGAAAGATTTTCCCACTCCTCCATGGAGAATTCTTTTAGCTTGTCATGATGTGGGAAAGAAGGACCTAAGCACAGGGGAGTGAACTGAAGGGGCCACTGAAACTGCGTTAGGGAAGAGGGGTGGCAACTATGGGAGGTGCCCTCTCGCTCTACTCCATCTATGGGGGGAGAGCCGGTACCTCTTTCCCTGGACAAAGGGGCAACTACCCTTGACGTGGCCACCCAGGCGGACGCGAGAGGGAGATCGGAACCTGAGCAACAGAGCGAGGTAGAACACAAACTGGGGAAAAAAATCATAAAGGGGCCAAGCTAAAACTAAAGAGATATTAAACGCGAGTAAACTGAAGTAATGAGCCAAAACTCGAGCGAAAACGGAACTAAACGGCTGAAGGGTAATTGGCGAACTAAGGCAGAGAGTCCAAGCTCAAATATAACTGAAACCCGAAGAGCCAAAACAAAAGCCATAAGTGGAACAGAAACTGAAAATGTAACCTGAAGCCAAACATGAGTGGAAATGCCAAAAAATGAAAGCGAGTGGCATTACCAAAAAAGACACAAAACTACAGAGGCGAACACGAGAAAAGCACCGAATCCAGGAATATTCGGCAATGACGCATGAGGCAATCAAGGACATGTCGAGAAATGGTCCCAAATGCCAGAATTAAATAGACGATGTGACACCTGTTTCTCATCTGTCTTGGTTGCTTCTTGTGCGCTTAGGTGCCCTCGGTGCGCTAGACGCTGTAGCTCTGGGATCAGGGTGATTTGCATGCCGGCTCTGCCCTCTAGGGGCCGAACAAGACCCGGATCACTCCTGGTGACAGAGCTGTGTGATATTCCTTGCATGCACAACCCATTTCAAATCACCCCACAGTATCTCAATGGGATTACGATTGGGAACTTTTACTTGGCCAGTCTAGAACTCTCCATTTCTTTCTTCTGAGCCATTCCTTGGTGAATTTTCTGGAAGTTTCGGTCATTGGCATGTTGCATTGTCCACCTCAGCTTCAGTTTTTGAACAGATGTTCCCTCATTTTCTTCAAGCACCCTCTGATTCATTGAAAAATTCATAGTGGATTCTATGATGGAAAGCTTACCAGACCTTAAGCAGCAAAGCAGACCCAAAAAATGACATTTCCACCTCCATGCTTTGGAAGTGCTCCATGCTCCAAGCACAGTTGCTATGAGGTTCTTGTGTAGAAATGCTGTGTTTGATTTAGTGTTAAATATGTCGTCTGTTACCTTGCCCACATGATTCAGTATTGGATTCATCTGTCCAAAGCACATTGTTCCAGCAGTCCCAGATTTTGTCTGGGTGTTCTCTGGCAAACTTTAGTCATGGTCCAATGTTTCTTTTTGACAGCAAGGGTTTCCTCCTTGTACACCTTCCATGAAAATCCTACTTGTGCAGTCTCTTTCTGATTGGATGCATAACTGTGACATTATCTACATGTAGATCCCATGATGACATTTCAGGATTGCTGGAGACTTCTTTATGCATCTTGTGGTCTGCTCTTGGCCTGCACTTGGTAGTACGGTCTGACCTGGACATGATGGCAGTTGTTTTAAATGTTCTCCACTTGTAAATGATTTTTCAAGCAGCTGACTTCTAATTCATTTTATAATCCCTTCCAAGACTCCATCTACTCCATCTATCCATCTACATCCTTCTTTCTGAAGGTCTCAGAGCACTCTTTGGACCTTGCAACATTCAAGAGCAAACCAAACTAATGACTCAGGTTTAAATAAGACAGCCTCCTCCAATGTCCTGTCTATTCATTTGCAGCTGATGGTGTGGATCTAATTCTACTTACAAACATTTTAATTAGTAAACGTTGGGGTGTCCTAATGTTTCCCCCTAAAAGAAATGTAAATTTTGTTTATTACATTTTACAATTTATATTTTAAAATATTTTCTTCAGTTTTATTTGTTTAGTTATATAAGCTATATAAGATTATTTTTACTTTTTGAAACAACAGCTGATGTTGCCAGAATGAAAACATCTGCAAGACCCAAAGCCTCTTTAAGCATCAATTTTTGAGGATAGGCATAACATGTGAACAAATTAATCTGAATTGAATTTAAGAAGAAGTAAAAAGCTAATATTTTGATCGAAAAAGTGCGGTTATACACTGTACAAAGACATCAATTTAAGCTGTTTATTATTAAATATGTTATTCATTGTTTGTTTACATATATAATTATCTCACTATATTCTACAAAAACAGCAATGAACAATTACAGCAGAGTGCTGAACAATCAATAGACATTACAAATAGCTCTTTAAGTACTGGATAGGTTTATAAATCAAGAGCTAAACTGTGTCTATATTATTATTGTTGTTGTTGTTAGTTATTATTATTATTATTATTATTATTATTATTAATAATAATAATAATAATAATAATAATAATAATAATAATAATAAT
>JAVSBU010062973.1:0-13902 GCA_033118015.1 Loricariichthys derbyi
GCCTCGTTACCAAACAGAGTCCACTGGTCCCTCTGGCTTAGACTTAAAAAAAACAAAAAAACAACAACTCTGTAGTTGTGTGGATCCCTGGTTCGATCTCAACCTCAAACTCCACCTATATGGAGTTTGCTTGTCCTCTTTTATTTCAGAGAGATGCATTAAGTTGATGGACCGCTAAGTTGTCCTGGTTGAATGTGTCTGATGTATCGTTGTATCATTATTCCTGTTGGGAATAGCTGTTGATGTTAAATTAAAAACAAACAAAATTGGAACTGTGATGTCCCATGTGCTTCCATGGAAAGATAGTTATTTAGAAAGTCTTTGGAATTGGAAGGGAATGTGTTTGTGGAATGTTTTGTGGCTTTTACTGTCTAGACAGGTGTCTCACATCAACGGTCTCATCAATAGCAGCTTGTATCACACTGAGCAGCATTTCATATGCACAAGAGAACTGAATCATGTTTGTGCACGTTACAAAATTGTCACTTCACACAGCTTTGTACTATCTGTGACTTTCATTTTTTTGCTCTTTCTGAATACTGTTCCTTCTCTTTCTCTCTTCACTCTTCCCATGTGTTCAGACCAGGTGCTCTATGTTAAGATTTGAACAGCCCTTGTTATCTTGCAGCCTTTCCAGCCACATTAATGGTCTGTTTTTGGATAATTTGGCAAATCCAAAGGCTTAGTGGTAGTATACAGAAAGATCACTTCTCCTGCTTCAGTTTTTGCTTTTTTCTCTTTTTCAGTTTTTTTTTCTTTTTTTGCCTCGCCTCACTGTGTTGTGTGGTGTGTGGTGCTCATAACCCTCAAACTTTTCCACATTTTTTATGTTACACCCACAAGCTTAATGTATTTTATTGGGATTGTGTTATAGACCAACACAAAGTAGCAAGTATGTGTGAAGTGAAAAGAAAATAGATTTTTTTCACCCACATTTTTTTTATAAATAAAGATCTGAAAAGTGTGGCGTGTTTGTATTCAATGCCCTGTACTCCTGATACCCCTATATAAAATCAAGTGTGACCAATTGCCATCAGAAATCACTTAATTATTAAAGAGTCCACCTGTGTGTTTATTCCAAAGTGTTTATTATTTATTCCCACTCTAACTCCAGCTGTTCTGTGATGGCCTCAGAGATTGGTGATCAAACAAGGAACATACGAGACAAGTCAGGGATGAAGTTGCGGAGAAAGCAGGTTTAGTTTATAAAAAATATCCCAAGCTCTGAACAGCTCATGGAGCACTGTTCAATCCATCATCTGTAAATGGAAGGAGTATGGCATAATTGCAAACCTTCCAAGACATGGCTGTCCAGTTCAGGCAAGGAGAGCACTAATTAGCGAAGCATCATGGAAGCCTTATCACTGTGGAGGAGCTACAGAGATCCACAGCTCAGTTGGGAGAACTGTCCACAGGACAGTTATTAATCATGTCGTACACAAATCTGGTCTTAATGGCAAGAAGGAAGCAAGCCATGAGAGTTCCCGCTTGCAGTTTGTGACAAGCCATTGTAGGGGACACAGAAAACATGTGGTCAGGTAAGTCCAAAGTGGAACTTGGCCTAATACCAAACGCTATGTGTGGTGAAGAACTAACACTGCACCACACCATCTGCACCATGAAACTTGGTGGTGGCAACGTCGTGCTATGGGAATACTTTTCTTTGACAGGGACAGGGAAGCTGGTCAGAGCTGATGGGAAGACGGATGGAGTTAAATACAGGGCAATCTTGGAGGAAACCCTCTTCGAGGCAGCAGAAGACTTGACAGAGGTGGTGGTTCACCATCTGGCATGGTGACGAAGCTAAACATACAGCCAGAGCTACAAAGAAATTGTTTAGATCAAACCATTATTCTTGTTAGAACGGCTCAGTCAAAATCCAGACCGAAGTCCCATTGAGAATCTGACAAGATTTAAATTGCTGTTTACAGACTCTATCCAATCTGACTGAACTTGAGCTATTTTGCTAAGAACAACAGACAAAAATTTCAGCTTCTAGATGTGCAGACCTGGTAGAGACAAACACCAAAGTCTTGCAGTGGTAATTTCATCAAAAAGTGGTCCTACATGTATTGACTTGGAGGACTGAATACAAATGCACACTACACTTTCCAGATTTTAATTTATTAACAATTTTGAAAACCATGTATCAGTTCCTTTACACTTCACACATACTTGCTACGTGTTGGTATATCACATACAATTCCAATAAAATACATTTAAGCCTGTGGGTGTAACGTGGATAAATATGGATAAGTTTAAGAGGTATGAATACTTTTGCAAGGCATTATATATAGGGCGTGAACCAGGTGTGACAAAACAGTAAAACCATTGGTAAAACAGTAGATGGTTTCCTTAACGTGTCTTGGGGTTCATGACGGATTAAAAATATCATTTTGAATGATGTATCTTAAAAATATTAAATCATGAAGTTTTTGTTAGACTGTCCACCCCTAAAAAAAAGTTTGGGTTGCACTCCCACATTTTCCAGTACAGCTACTACCCAGTTTACAATGGTGATACGTTCCAAAAAAATCCATAGCAAGTTGAATTTACCGTAAATCAATGGGTTTAATACTGTACACAACTGTGACTTTTCCTCGCTATATTTCTCAGTGAAAAGTCAGGCCATCATGAAAATGAGAAGTACCTGTGTCTAATAACAGAATTGTACTTCGCTGTTGATAGCACTTATCTAAATGTTTTAATTAGTCATTTGTTAGTAAAATGTGTTTTAGAAATGCCATGGGCATTTTCTTCTGCAAAGCATAATACTTTTTGAAGAATCAGCTATGTTCAGTATTACTGTTATCTGTGACTTTGCCAATCCTGTCTCCATTGATTCCTGTGGTGGAAACACTACTGGCTCTTGCCCTGTCTGCTACTTCCTGTGCTGTCTCCTTTTATTTATTTCCTGCTCTTCCTTTTTCTATTAATGCTGGGACTCAATAGATTCCATTCATTCAAAACAGGGAAACGCACACACCCCATACTGGGCTGCTTTAGTCTTTTGAATGATTGGCTTACTGAAAGGATTTGGTTACTGATCTCACACGCAAAGTTCCACTTTCATTACAATAGGATTTCACACACTTTCTCTCCCCTGTGATTCCTTCAACTGAAGCATATATTATTTAAAAGCACATCAAAGACCCAGCTAGTGCCCAGTACACTACTGGACCATCTTGACTTATTTCACATGAATGTTCAGTCACTGGTTTCAGTTAAATACTTGTGTTTCTTCTATGGCTCCACAACTTTATAAGGCATTACAGCAATATACGTAATGACTTTCTTTTTTTTAGCTTTAAAATGATCACAGTTGCAATGACTTTGAAAGCTTTAAACAGTGTTTAACATGTACTTTGCCCTCTCAGTTTGGGCTTAATGAAATGCACACACTACTGTGGTATAGAACTCATCGATTTACTCTGACAGCCACATGCTGGGCAAGTTCAAACTGGTTAATACAAACAATGACTGACACACGTCTACTGATGAGGACTTTCCATTGACATAAAGATTACTATAGCTAATTAATGCTACATTTAACTTTAACCTCAGTATTCTAATGGAGATATTTTGACTCTTGGTTTTCAAAAGAAAGTCATTTATGTAAAAAAAAAAAAAAAAAGTAGTTTTAAACACTTACTTTTTGGTGGTTGAGTTTGCATTGGTTTAGTCGTTTCTAGTGTTCTGGATTCCATCCCAGACTTTCTCATGCTCCTACACAACCCTGACCTGGCCCAGTTGTCAGCATAATGCATCGCAACTGTCTTGTATTTTTAAAGCACATTCTGTGCTATTTAAAACCCTTGTGTTAAGATGTTGTGCACTTTTGAGTTTTTGTTCCTTAAGCCTCATTCTGTATTAGTCTCTTAGGACAGTGGTAGCCTTGCAGATAAGGTTCAAACCCCATCTCTGCTGAATTGGCACTGTTGGGTCTTTGAGCAAGACCCTTATGCCAGAGGAATGTAAAAATGTATCAGCTGTAAGTCACATTGGATGTGAGCATCTACTGAATGACTTAAATGTACATTTAAACTTTTAAAATTCAAACCTTTTTTCTCCTCTTGGTAGTGGCTAAAGCATTTTGTTACCCTGTATATTTATGTATCTTTAGTGAAAATCTGATTGCGTTTACATACCAGGCTAAGTGGCACTCAGCTGACATCAGTTGTGATAGTTCAGATTAAAATTGGCTGTTCATTGAGGATTCCACTCCTGATTAGAAAGAGCTTTCAAAAAGATTCCAGGGTAAAATTGTGGAAGACACACATCAGGAGAATGGAACAAAAATACTTCCCTAACTATCATTTAAGATACTGTTCAGAGCATTATAAAGAAGTGGACCATTTGTGGTACTAACATCTTGCCAAGGGTGGGCCGTCCCTTCAAGCTGCATGTCCAACTGCATGATTTTTAATTAATGGCAAAATTGTTAACATTTTTTTGCTTACCAGTTTGCTTTGTTGTTCAAATGGATTGCTTTAATGGTACAGGGTTGCTGAGGATCATTAAAGTTTTAAACCGTCTTAAATTCTTAAGGCCTTGGTTTGTCTTAAAATGTTTGATATCTTGTCTCAAGGCAAGTGGTCTTAAAATGACACACTAAATATAGATTTGGTTTTCTTTTTGTGCCTTGCAGTTCTTTATTTAAAGCTTTCATATGGAAGTTACCTTACTCTTGTAAAGCTAAACTGAACTAGATGAAACCAGCTGCATTGTTTATGGCTCAGGCACTAATTTTAGGTACGTTTATTACTTGCCTTTAGTTAGTGGAGACGGTTCTGTAGGCATGGGGAAGTGTAAATTTAACTAAAACTGATTGGATAACCCCACTCTTACACTGGTTAAATCAGTTCAGGTTTCATCAGAAAATACAGGAATCACATACATTAACCTGTTACACATCAAATGCGATTTTTACTTCCAGGTCATTCAGAATTTATTCATTAATTTGAGCTAATTTATAATGTCGGTATCTTCCACACCAAGCAAGATTTTTCAGACAACGAAAACTCCAATGTTATTTTATTTGTTGTGTTTGAACAAAATAATTCTTGTTTTTGAATGTAACTACATCAGATCCTGGCTGGTTCTGGTTGGATTCTGTTCCTGTGCTACTGCTTATTTGTACTAGTATGAGGTCATTTTTACTAAGAATGTATAACACTCCTATAAGTTGTTCTGGATTAGAGCATGTGATAAATGCTGTAAATGTAACCTCTGCAAACTTTCACCAGTGACAAACTCGCCGACAAATCACTGTCACCTTTGGTGTTGGCATAGCAACAACCAAAATGGCCAAGCGTAGTTTAACATCATTGGGCAAATGAGAACAGCTTTTAACAGCACTGGTATTTAACTGTGTGACTATATCGCTTATCCTTTTTTTCTGGGGAAAAATATTAACCTGGCAGTAAAATTTGTCAGGCACTTGTTTGCTGTGTAATGGCCTGTATATATATTGGTGTTGGGTGCTTTTTGCCATTTTTATGGCAAAAGTGAGCTTAATTTCGTCTCAGAGCTGGCTTACAAAGTCTTAAATCTAATTTCTCAATTTAATATATGCAGGCACCCTGTTGATAAAAATCATGTTGTTTTTAAATAGTCAGCTCCAGAGTTAATGGCACTTGCTTAGCATTTTAATTTTTAAGGTCTTTTAGAGCTTTGGAGGCTAGAGGACGGTCTTAGACCAAATACCATTCATACAACCCACAGTAACATGAAATGTGATTTAGAATAACAAACTACTCCCTATCGCAAGATAAGGGATAAACCAAGAATAAACAGAACCATTATTATACATTGATGAGTAAGTACTATGTTATTAAAGATGCCAAAAGCTGAGGTACGAAAGTCTATGCTAAGCAGGTCTCAACCAGTTGAAAGCTAACAGGATTCATTTTCTTGTCAACAGTAAGATAAGATAAACATTGAGCATGTTGTTTTCCTGTTTTTATTATAGCTTTATATTTTATCTTCTTATCAAGTGTTCACGTACTTAAGCTAAATGTTGTAGTTTTTTTTTGTGTGTGTTTTCATCTTGTTCTGCTTTCCTGCTCAATTTAATACCTGTAGAGTTTTTCTAGTTGTTAAATCTAAAAACTTGCTTTTGGTTGAACTACATTAAAGAAAGAATCCATTGTACACCAAATGTACAATCCCAAATCAGAAAAAGTTGAGACAGTATGGAAAATATAAATAATAAAGAGAAAAGTGTTTCTAGTCTTATCAGTGGCTTTTGTTTCAATGCAGACAGTATAAACCCATGAAATAGTTCAGTTTAGCATTTGATTTGTTAACATAAATTCATCCCTGCATTTCAGCCCGGCGGCAGATTCCAAAAAAGTTGGGACAGTTAAGCATTTAACGCTTTAATGTAATTTTACCCATTTCCTCAAAACACCTAAAGATGTTTTTGCACCGAGGATACCAAGTATTAAAGGTGTTTTGTCCCATTTTTCCTGTTTAAGGGTCTTAAGATGTGCAACAGTGTGGGTTGGTGGTTTTCATTTTTTTCTTTTCATAATTCTCCCTGTTGGGGCCAGGTCACGACTGCAGGCAGTCCAGTCCATTATCCAGTACCCTCTTCTTCTGCAGCAATGCCTTTGTAATGTGTGCAGCATGTGGTTTTGCATGGTCTTGTTTTAATATTTATACCCGCTGCTTGGCTTGAAGGTCGTATTTTTCTGCATGAATAGTGTCCTCTCAGAAGTGTAAATTACTTTTACCAAGGGTAATGACAAAACCCTATGCCATGACATACCCTCGCTTTTTGGTCTTGTTGCTGGTAACAGTTTGGATGGTCCTTTTCATCTTTTGTCTGGAGCACACTGTCCATCCACCTAAAAAATACAAATTACAGATTCATCCAACCCCTATACACATTTCTACTTTGTAATTATCCATCCTGAATGGCTCTGAGCCCAGATAATTCAGTGCCACCTCTGGACATTGTTACTGTGCAAAAAAGAAGCCTCATGTTAACCAAGTTAGAAATAATTAAACCCCTTCCCATCTTCTTTTGAGGAGCATTTATAAACATTTCCATTTTTTTCTGGAGATCCTTTGGCCATCTTTGCTCATCAAAGACTTGTGAACTTGCTTGTGAACCAACTCAAGATTAGAATCACCTGTTGACATCATGTATTTGAACTCGCATAATTTTTTAAAATGTTTTATGTTTTTTTTTTTTTTTTTTTTTTTTTTGCTTTTAAACACATTTTAGCCTCACTGATAGCCCTAATTTGCCCCTGCTTAACCTGTTTTTGGAATGCGTTTCATGCCTGAAATGCAGGAGTGGATGTTTATTAAATTAAGTTTACCAGACTTTAGGTACCTTGGGTTCAAATTGTCTGCAACTAAGTAAATGTAATAAACATGTTTGTGGGTTGTTTTGTTTGTTGCTGTTTTTTTTTTTTTTTAATTGTATTTTTCATACCGTTCCAACTATTTCTTTGGGTTTGTAAAACTGCTGCAAAATTCCAGCGCACTCATGGATTTTCACCTGAATCGCATTTTTCGTTTCAGGGAAGTACCTGTTAGTTTTGGTTTGTGTATGTTTACTTAGCAAGGCTCTTAACTTGGAAATGAGCATTAATAGCGCAGATGTTTCAGATGCAGCAACTATCAAATGGTTATCATTTCATTCTTATGATGCAAGCTAAAACACTGTGTATATGTGTACGGTGTTTGTGTTCATCATATAAGGATGTTTTTAACCAGATGCTCATGATGTTCTTGCATGTTCTGTCTCGTTTGAAACTGCTGAAATCTGAGGGATCTTGATGTAAGGATGTTCTACACACACTGTTCTTGTTTATGGTTGTAGTGTCTGGTTATATTTTCCAGAGCAAAGTTCATACATGTATTTTGGAGAGAGCAATACAATCAGTAGTTTAAATAAGTATTTAAAGTTTTTTTTTTTTTTTTTTTTTGTCTGTCTGTGTCTGTCTGTCTGTAAAAAGCTTAAGAGCAGGAGTCTCCTGTGTCAGTGAGTGTGAGTGAAGTAGCTGCGTACCAGTCATGTTCTCGCTTGCTGGTTAGCTCACTTTTGGACTAAAGACCATCTCTGTGATAGGTCTGTATTTAAATATGCATT
This sequence comes from Loricariichthys derbyi, assembly GCA_033118015.1. NCBI lineage: Eukaryota > Metazoa > Chordata > Actinopteri > Siluriformes > Loricariidae > Loricariichthys > Loricariichthys derbyi. Next base: position 8,108 of record JAVSBU010062973.1, read on the forward strand.
TAAGATATGTCTGTATATATCAATGCTTGCCCAGTCATTTGTATCCTGACTTCCTTATTAGTACTGTGCTATTTAGGGAGACTAATTAGTTGTGTAAGTAGCACTCAAAACGCAACCGAAATCTTCCCTGAATACTTCGTGTCCGCTCTCATAAACACGTGCTCGGCAGACGTGTTTAGAGCTGTATTTTTAGTATACATTCTGAGTTCCGAGTTAAAGTTAGTAAAAGCAGTTTGCTGTTTGTTGCTGCGTTTTTGCTACTGTCGTGCACTGCACACCAGCACAGAATCAATCGTGAGACTGATCGGGCCATTGTGCATCTCTACAAAATGCCCTTTATATTCTAATTATAGTAGTTTAAAAAGACTGTGTCTATAGGAATGTCTACTCGATGTCCATTGCAGTCAGCGTCCTCTTTGACAGGACATAATGCGGTCGTTAAACTGAGCATACTTGTATTTGGTTGGAAGCATGATCATGTTGTGACTTCTAATCATATCGATACTAAATATAAGTGTTTAAGCCGTTGTGTGTTGATGCAGTGTTTCAGTTTTCTGAAAAACAAAAAAAAAACCTGGTGAATGTGTTTTTGTACCCTGTCTGTGGTTTGGCGTGGCTGGTAGAAACCTGTAGTAAATCTGTTTACTTGAGATACTGGCTCTGAAATAATCTGATTACTTAGCACATGGCTGTATCAGATTCCATCTGTACGTGTAGTCATCTGTCTGGCTAAAGTAGATCAAGGAAAATATTTCCTACTAACAGTAATCTCTTTCTGACAGATTCTGGTAGCATTGACCGTCTCAGGACAGATCAGTCACATGATGCACCATGTGGTTTTGGCTGGTACCTAGGGTGCGTGCACCTGTTCACAGGGTTTTACTCCTGCAAATTCAAAGGCACAGGAACTGAGACAATCTGGACAAATTTGTAGAGTATTCTGAAAAGTTTGGTGAAAACTAGTAAAAATATTTGTGCTCATGGGGAGAATGATTCATACTGCAGCAAAATAATGTCCCAAACCACACCTCAAATCTTTGCAACAACAACCTGAAGACCACAAAAGATTAGTGTTGCTCCATAATCTTCTGATCTAAAGCTCGTCAAGATATTACAGGGGATTAGATGGCAGAGAAAGCCAATCAGATGTGGATCATCAGATTTGACAAAGCATGTTGAGTCCATGTCCTACGTATGTGTCCACTCTCATTACAGCAAAGGGGAACCATAACAAAGGCTAAACAATTCAGAATGTATCAAACGATTAATATATGATCGAGTGTAACGACATGGTGTGAAACAATGCATTGCAATGCAAAAATGGGATGATGCACATCAAGTTGTATTGATGCATTCTTGTTCATTATGCCGTCTAATGTATTTGCATTTTTTTAAGACCAGAGGGTGCAAATGTGTCTTACTCTGAGGTGCTCTAATTACTTTTATTTGCAAGGGACTAAAGATTCTTGATTTTTAAAGGAGGCTTCATGGGTAGCACTGCTGCCTCTCAACGAGAAGGTTCTAGGTTTGATCCTGGGTGGAGCAGACTGGGTCCTTTATGTACGGAGTTCAAAAATTATCCTCAGTCTGCTTGTAGAATGCATTTTCATCAACTTTCAGCAAAGACAAGTACTGCTTTTCAATACACTTTGTCCATCTGTCAACAACCTGAATCTTCAGGACTAGAGGAAGGATGCTTCAACACCTCAAAGTTTTTGTAGTGTAGGCAGTGTGCAGATGTCTATTGTCATACAACAACTCAACGTCTTACTGGGTGACATTTGTACGACCTTCCTTGAACTTCTCTTCACTACAAAACAGAAATCACCATTGTGTGCGCAAAGTCTTTAATAAATATTTGCACCAGGCACACCCTCAGAACAACGACAAAAAAAGAAGCCCTGCATACTGCTCTTTCGTGCAAATCACAAGCTGGGCAGCTATTTTCTCTCCCACAGTAGTTAGAACTGAACTGATGTAACGGTCAAATCTGCACAGCAGTCACTGAGGACACTGCGAAGGTTTAATATAACTGAAGTGCAGATAATTTAAGGTTAATTCAGGTGAGAAGATGCATCATCTATTTTGATTATACATCATTTTTCCATAATGTAATGCAATAAACAGATACACAGAAGGGAGGAAAAAAAAATTAAAAATCATTTTTCCAGCACTTTCCAATTTCTCAAGGAGGGTGTGGAATCAAAAAGGAAGGAGGAAGAAAAATTATTTCAAAATAAAATTTATTTAACATACAGTTAAATTGTACTCTATATGCTAGAACTTTTTAGAAAATGGTTCAAAAAATGATTACATGTATTATTCAAAGTTTTTATATAATTTCATGGTTTATCTGGAGATATGGTTATACAATTGGAAAGGAAACGAGGGTGTAATCCTAAAGTTTCATTAAGCAACACCCAATGTACTGGTGACCATATTGGTTTCTAGCTCTGGACACTCATCTTGTGAACATGCCTTTGTGGATGGATGAAAACTGACAGGAATCAAATACAAAATTTTCCCATATCTTAGACACACCAGAGGATTTACAACTGGATGGAAATACTAGTTTAGAGTAGTGATTGACCGATATGGGTTTTTTGATGGCTGATATTTAAAGCCGATATTCCCTTTTTTTTGGGCTACAATAATAATAATAATAAACAAGACACAAAACTAATGAACTTAAATCTATTTATCAAAAAACACAAAAACTTAAATACAAAATTTCAGTGCACTTAAGCAGATAGCGGCATGACTGTTTTTGAAAAATACCGTTCATAAAAAAAAATATGCAGAAGAGTCTCAACTAATGAGCCATTGTTTAGGCACCACACAGTGGCTGGCTCAATGAAATGCTGCCACAAAACGTTAGATTTCTTTCCAGCCATCTGAAATTATTAAAACAGAAATATAGGGTGAGTAAAAGATAAGCCACGTATAATTGTATTATTCCATGCACATTACAATTTAATATACATGGCCATAAATATATTTCACCCTCAAGACATGCATGCTCAGTGTTTTGTTTTAGGAAGAGATCAAATGGTAAGAGGAGAGACGGATTCTGTGCATTAAATCACAACGCAGAATAAGCCACTAAAAACTACTAAGACACATCTATGATGAAATAAAGTGCTGCCTGTTTCATATGCATTAGCGACAATATTTTTTTATTTTCACCATACGAGCCTCCGCGATCTGCGATAGCCTTTTACTGTGTGTCGGGGACTTATTTTCACCCTTGAGCCCCTCCAACATTTAAGACAGCCGAGCTGGTAAATAGGTAGTTAGAGAGAATATGCAGGGAAAAAAATCTGACATTCACGTAAACATTTTGGCAAGTTGATCACGTTAACGCTAAATTTTGTTAATGTAAATTAATGTTGGCTTTAGCAAATGCAGCCGATTATAATCAATACTTAGGTAAGCATTCATTTAAGTCATTTAAGGGGCGAATCTTAAACTTGAGTCCCCATCTCTGACAGTGACACACGCGAGGAGGAGGAGGGAGCATGCTATCAATCTTGGGCTCAATGCTATTGCGTCGACCCAAGCGAGAAAAATATGCGCACTCGGGAGGGCGAAAAAAATAAAATGAACAGAAGAAAATGGTTGGCTCTCCATTGGAGGATGGAAATAAATAAAAAGTTACATCTTATTTTTTCCCGACTTTCAACTGCAACTGCATTTCACTGCACACTCAACTTTGCAGTGTTGCACAATGTGTCACACTAATTGAATAATAAAAAATGCTGAACAGCGTCATTGCACTGGTAGAAAAGGGCTTTTTTGTTTACAATTTTAAAGCTAATGTTTCTAATTGCTTGCAGTGGCAAGGGACTGATACTGATCTAGAAAAAAAACATGCAAGAAGTTGTGCCCTTTTCATTCTTTAAATTACAGAAATAAATGAATGTCTTTTTGTCAAATGTAAAAATCGAATCATGAGTTCAGTAACTTGGTGAACCGAGTATATTGTTACAACCCATAGTTAATAAAGATACGGTGACGCTACAATAGGACATTTTATTTACAAACCATTATCTTTCTAGTTGTTTTAAATGCAGGGGTCTAAAGGTTTTTTGTTGTTGTTTTAGAACTTGTATAAGAAATAGAATTGTAATCTCGGTAGTTGATCGTTACACCCCTATTTACAACTGATTTTACTGCAGTTTTGCTGGTTATATAATTTGTATTGGGAAGGAAAAAAACTAAAAAATATTGAAAGTTGCAGAATAGAAGCAACAAGTCAGTGGTCCCAAAATTCTGGGTGTGAGAGCATAACTTAAATATTTAGAAAACATGGTATTTGACATGACGGCCAGCTTACTCTTTCTTTATTATCTCCTTTTGTTTAATTGCATTTCCCAGTACAGGACAGGGCAATGTTAATTTTTCAGTTGTTATATTAGAGCAATAAGCAAAGCTGTTAAATTCACATACACTATAGTTTTATTGAACTACACAGTCAAGCTTTTCGTGGTTTCATGTGGCCATGCATGAAATTACTTTTGAAGCAGTTTAAGATGCAAGGTAATCAGTCAGCTTTAAAGGCAGAGAGCAGCTGGTTTTGTTTCGGCCACTTTTGCGAGCCTGTGGTTAGTTTCCTGTTGTCTGTTGGATTACAGGCATAACTTTGGCAGAAGTCTCAAGCTCTTATTGTCATGGCAACTACGGAAGTTCTACAGTCTTGTCTCGAGTGCATATGAGGTCCGTGTTTATGCCAGTGACTCATCTGAGAAATGGAAAATAGTGCTAATTTTCCCACCCTTTAGTCCTGTGTGCTCTCTTTGATGTTATGAAATCCGCTGGATTGCTGCGGTTCTGTATAAGACATTCCCAGAATAAAATCCAGGGTTCAACGTTAACTTTTTCCCCAACTTGTCTGATCGGGCAAGTTACCGGAAAGTTTACTGTCCCGTACCAAATTTCTACTGTCCCAAAAATATTTGGATTTTAAAATGTTATTCACATATAAATAAGCACACAAAAGCTAATGTGTGTAGTTATGGTTATATTTTATTAATACAAGTAAATATTCTCACATCTTACCTTCTGCTTTACTATATTAGATAACATTATATTATTATAGTAGCTATCACTATATTATCTTGCATTATATTAGCTAACATTATATTAGCTTGTATTATATTATTATTATTATTATTATTATTAGCTACAGAACACTAAATAGTATTCACACAGACATTGCATTAAGCAGACTGTTCTGCTGGCCCTTTAAGTTCAGGCTGAACAAAGGACTTGCTTATGTTCACTCGCAGAGAGAGTCGACTCTCGAGCGGTTCATTTGATTGTTCAATTATGCTTTTAGCGGTAGCAAAATAGTTTCTCTCCTTGGGGAAAAAGCAGCTTCGTATTCACGCTTCACTGAAATTTTCCTGCTCACCTCGCTCTGACGTTGTTTATCAACAAATAAAATGATTGGTTTTGACTGAATGTGCTAGAGGACTAGAGTACTTTTTCATTACGAGGGGTAAATGTTTAATTGAATTACATTTTCCTACGTTGTTTTGTTCTTGTGCACACCCAACCCAACATGAACTGGCCCGACCGGGCAAGTGATTTTGCGTGCAGCTGTCCCGACGGCTCGTTTTACTTGCCCCAGACATTGGGGCCATCGTTATTGTTGAACCCTGAAATCCGTCCTGCACGGTATAGTTGAGTTCATTGTGTGTGTGTGTGTGTGTGTGTGTTTGTGTGTGTGTGTGTGTGTGTGTGTGTGTGTGTGTATATATATGTATGTATGTATGTGTGTGTGTGTATATATA